>JAZHYW010065341.1:0-28051 GCA_037355805.1 Ixodes ricinus
CCAAGGTGCTGTCACATCACTTCTAAAATTTCTCGTCAATGTCAGCATTTTTTATACTGTGCATGCAATCCACATTTCAACCTGGCTGAGCTGCTGAAATCTCTTACAATATTATCATTCTCGTGAATGTTTTTTAGCAGGAATGGCTTAAAAAGCCGAGAATTCACAACAACAAAAAACAGGATTTAGCTTGGAGTCAGCGGGGCTGTTTACAGCATTTTTAGCGTTTCTAACTTAATATCAGCGTCTTTGAAGCTGTAAGAGAATGACAATAATGTAAGAGATTTCGGCAGCTAAGCAAGGTTGAAGGGTGGACAGCATGCACAGTAACGAAAACGTTGTCATTGACGAGAAATCTTAAAAGTGATATGACAGGTCCTTGGGCACTGTAGGACGCTTGTTTAGGGTGACTCCGAATTACACCCAAAACTGTCTAACCATGGAAGTGGCCGAGATTACCGATCACTAGGAAGAACCCCTCTTTGCAGAGGAGGGACGAACTGAAGTCATGTGAATGTGTCGTGGCAAAGTACGTGGCTTATGTTGGTGAAATAAAAAATTTTAACCAAGAACACCGTTCCCATGATTCCTGGACAGCGGGCCGGGGCGCTTGGGGGATTTAGCAAATGGGCTATTCCGTCCGAATATACATCTTTCGCGATCATACTTTCGAGCAACGAAGCCACCAGATTCGGTTAACTCCATCGTTCCACGGTGATCCATGTTGAGACCGGTGTCAATTGACATCCCGTTCAGTCTAGACGTATGCTCGACGTTTTATGGTCGTTAAATGGGACGTTATTTCAGTGTTGACATGACGTTATCACAGGCGTGCGCTCGACATTTTTGTCCTTAAATGGGACGTTATTTTATCGTTAATGACGTTTTCAATGGACATCCCGTTCAGTTTAGACGTTTACTCGTCGTTTCATGGCCGTTAAATGGGACATTGTGTCAACGTCGATATAACGTTATCACATGACTTCCCGTCCAATTCAGACGTGCACTCGACGTTCTAAGGTCGTTAAGTGGGACGTTATGTTGACGTAAAATCCACCCCTTTTTCCAGACATTAGCCTTTCCGTATTACGTCGAAGGGACCTGACGTTCAGACTTTAGACGTTCTTTCGACATGTGGTTCCTGACGTCAGCACCTTCTTTCGACGTCTTTTCAACGTGTCTGTGCTGCCTGGGTAGCGACACGACCGACCGCCAACCTGGCAGCACCGGTGCACCCACCCTTCAAACACACGTTGACATCGACGAAGCAACCGAACTACAGTGACCGGAACTCTCCCTCTGCGGTTAGCACAATTCCGGCAAAAAAAAAACCTCTGCAGGTTTGGTTTACCCAAGTGGAGGCGCACTTCCATCTGCGAAAAGTCACTACGCAGATTGCCCGTTTTTATCATGTCGTCGCCAGCCTGCCATAAAATTCCTGTGGCACACAGCGATATCCCCAAAACAGACATCACCACTCCATTCGGCCTTTCCGAGTATATCAGAATGCCCTCTGTTCTGAGGAATTCGGCTTAGACATTTCAAAGGTTCATTGAAGAAGTCACCAGGGGGCTCCATTTTATATTCGCCCATGTCAACAATATCCTCGAAACCAGTACAACCCCAGTTGAGCACGAACGACACCCCCACCTGCTCTTCGATCGACTTCAACAAGCTTCCATTGTCGTCAACCCGAGCAAATGCCAATTCGGCGTCAACGGCTTGGAATTCTTAGGTCACCGCGTCACGCCCCAGGTAATCTTGCCTCTTCCAGAAAACGTTAAAGCAATCCGTGAATTTCCTCGACCCACTTCTCTCCGAAAACTTCAGAAATTTCTAGGCCTGGTCAATGGACCCTTTTCAAAAGTTCATCAAGCAACATTGTCGGTTACCATTGCTTGCTCACGAAGCCCATGATTGGGTACGAGTCCTCGCCGAATACTGACGCAGCATTCGTGTCCAGTGCGAGCTGAACCGAGTTCAGGCCGAGCGCTGACGCGGACCTCGTGTCCAATACAAGCTCAGAGTATGTGAGCAAGCAATGGCGGAGAGGCGTTAGCGCGGACCTTTGAAAAGGGTCTATTTCCACCGCGGGTTTATACCTAACTGCGCCGGCCTCCTGCAACCACTAACGGATCTTCTGAAGTCCACGAAGGGCCCCAAAACGCCACTTCCATGGAGCGAGCACTCTGAAATAGCATTTTAATCGGCGAGAGACGCTCTGGCAAGTGCAACGCTTCTTGTTCATTTACGGCCAGACGCTAACACTCGCGTAATAACTGATACGCCAGACACTGCTGTGGGCGCGGTGCTACAACACTATCTGGACCGCGACTGGAAGCCCATAGGTTTTTCCTCCCTGAAGTTAAAACTAACAGAAACAGGCTACAGTACATTTGGGCGAGAGCTGCTAGCCATATACCATGACTCTGAGGCATTATCGATACTTTCTCGAAGGAAGACTGTTCTACGTCCTCACCGACCACAAACCGCCGACGTTTGCCTTTAAAGGTAACCACAACGCCTATTCTGCACGGGAAATTCGGCACTTAGCGTTCATCTCAGAATATACCTCCGACCTCCCTCATATCAAAGGACAAGAGAACGCAGCGTCTCATGCTCTGTCACTTGTCGGGGCTATGTCCTCGCCCTGTGTAGATCTCGACATAGATACACTGGCTGCAGCGCAAAGGGAAGACTCTGAACTTCGACATCTCCGTGACACTTCCACGTCTTTGCAGCTGAAGTAGATGCTCTTCCCACAATATCCGACAAAATCCATCTGCGACGTATTCGTGCTGGCCAATCGACCCTACATTCCTCCCAAATTATGTCGACAGATTTTTGAACAACTTCGTGGCCTCAGCCACCCGGGCGTTCGAGCTACGCAACCCCTCATCGGTGCACGTTACGTGTGGCCACGGATGAGCGCCGACGTTCGAGATTGGACAAAACAGTGTCTCTCGTGCCAGCTATCAAAAATTACTCGACACACCAACACACCTCTGATGCCATTTCGCGCCCCAGGCGTCTGCTTCGATCATGTGCACGTCGACATTGTGGGCCCTTTTCCTCCGTCCCGAGGTTTCACCTACATTCTAACATGTGTTGACCGCTACACTCGTTGACCGGAAGCAGCACCTATTCCAGACATTACGGCAGAGACAGTAGCGGCGATTTTTGTTAACATATGGGTCAGCCGTTTCGGGTGTCCGTCTATTCTCACAACAGACAGAGGTCGACAGTTCCAGTCCGCTTTATTCTCATCATTAACACAGTTGCTAGGAACTCGCCACATCCATACGACTGCCAACCACCCCTCTGCCAACGGCATGGTGGAATGCCTAGATCGGCAGCTCAAAACCGCCGTCGTAGTTATGTGGAATTAACAGCGCGAATATGAGAAGGAAGGATAGACGAGGAAGATAGGTTAGAGCGAGTCGTGATATGTCGTCATCGTAGCACGTGAAGGCCGAGCTAACCGGGTAGACCACATACCCATGGATGGTGCTCCTAGGTGTACGCTCTTCTTTCAAAAGGACCTCAACTCTGCATCAGCAGAGCTGGTGTGTGGTTCACCATTGCGTCTACTGGGCGAGTCCTTTCTTCCCATACAGTGGCGTAACTAGGTATGACGGCGCCCATGGCAAATGGAATTTCGCGCCCCTCATAGCCCATGGCAAATGAAATTTCGCGCCCCTCGCGTAGCCCCGCTGCCGTTTTTTTCCCTTAGGGCACATGTTGGGTGGACTCGGCTCGGCGCCCCCTCCCAAGTGGCGCCCGGGGCACTTGTAACCCCCTGCCCCCCCCTAGTTACGCCACTGTTCCCATACCGGACAAAGTCAACGCCCCTTTCCCTCACCACTATCTCGATGAATCACGAAACTTCATTTGTCGCTTACAACGTGTGCCACCACTCTAACCAGCGCATCAAAAGCTTTTCCCCAGCCAAAACCTTACGACTGGTACCCATGCATTCTAAAGCAAGGAACGAATCAAGAAGGGCCTCACTCCACCTTACAACGGCCCCTACAAGGTTCCGGCACGGACTTCCAAAACACTCACGCTGGACATCAACGGTTGCGAAGAAGTTGTAGTGGCCGAGCGCATAAATAAACCTGCGTTTACGTATAGCACTGGCCCTACACTTGCCACCAGCGTACCACCTTTTCCTGGTCGACCCATCAAGCATGTTTCGTGGCAAATATAACATCGCTTCTAGAGCTCACCACTTTAGGATTCCATCGTTCACAGCCCAGGGCCTGGATTCCCGCCAAGCGCCATGCGCACATTACTCGCAGTACCTTAGTCAGAGTTGTCGTTTCTTTTTCCGAATACAAGCCTATTAGCCTTGATACCTGGGGGGGAATCCTGTTTCCACGCGCCATGGAATAAGAGATATCTAGTGAAAGAAGAGAAGGTCGGAGCGCAAGATGGTTCGAACAAAAGTTCAGTTGGGTTTCGGACATCGACCTGGTCGGGCGTCTCTATAGTGGCGTTCACCATCGGCTTCACGCTGGACAGCAGACCCTAGGCCAGTTTCTCAAGGTGGCCGCCGTGCTCGGGGAGCTTGGGTTCAGGCCGCTCGCCTGTTACGGAGCGCTTCCACGGTGAAGAGCGAGGGCACCCCGAGACACATGAATTGCACGTGACGTCATCAGCTCATGCTAATGGTAGTCATTCGTACTCGTCCTTGCCGAGAAAAAACAAATAGTCGGCCGCTGATGTGACGTGAGATCATATCATGTATAGGTCACGAACCCAAAGAAAGAGCGAAGGCTACATTTTTTTAAACACTTGCAGCTTGAATTTAATATTTGTTTTTTAGCATCAACTTGAGGACAAAAAGAAAATTGCTTAAAAAGAGTAAACTAATAATACGCACTTGAAACTTGAGCCCGAGTAATCAACCTCGTTAGCGATGACAAGTAATGAGGCGTCTCTAATGGTGCTTTTAAGATTTTCTTGGGCTACTAATTGCTTCACCCCAGGCAAGCGAAATGTTTCGTCTAGGCCCCATGGCACATACATACGAACACATACTTTGTTTTTTAGGGAACCAGAAAAAATGATTCGCTAATGTCACATTAAAATATTAGTGTATATATATATATATATATATATATATATAGTATATATATATACAGGGTGTTTCATGGAAGAGTGACAAAAGTTCCTAAAATTAGTGTATTCTAGGTAAAAATATTATTTACTCGGGACCGCATTGCTCGTGGTGGTGAACATCAGAAAATGCGCGACAATGCTAATAAACTAAAAATGACTAATCAACTTTTAATTGGTGAAATTATACATACGGTTCCAATTAGAAACGAGCGTCATCGAAAACCACGAAATCAGTAATTATCAGAAAGACTTCGAGCGCGTGAAAGGCGTAGTAGTGTGCTGAAGTCACCACTCGTGGAGCAGGTACAAGGCTGGGGCTCTGATAAAAGGCGGAAAAATCGCGCGGGCGCCTTACTGCAACCGCTAGCCTTGTACCTGCTCCACGAGTGGTAACTTTAGTGTGCTACTACTCTTCTCACGCGCTGAAACTCTTTGTCAAAATGACTGATTTACGGATTTTCGATGACGCTCAGCAAGTTTCTAGTTGAAACCTATTGTCACTAATTAAAAATTTAATTAGTCGTTTCAGTTAATTAGCAAACTAATTAGTAAGTATCGCGCATTTTCTCACTTTCGCGACCACAGGTAATGGGGCCCCGAGAAGAGTATCCTTTTAGCTCGAATACACTAATTTTTGTTCCTTTTACGTGAAACTCCCGGTATACAGGGTGTTTCACGAAAAGTGGACAAATGCGATATTGTGAAAACAACGCGTCGCAACGAAAAAAAAGGCTTGTGTCGTTTTGGTCCTGGGCCAGGGACCTATGTAGGAAAATTATTAAAGTTTGGATTAATTAGATTGTTAATTATTTTTGCGTAATTAAATTTTTTAATATTGTGTTTAGGGGATGGTTTCAATTCAAAAATTACTCAGCATCATCGAAAAACACTAAATCAACAAATTTTAGAACCCTAGAAGGCACGCGCGGTATTTTACGGCTTTCTAAAAAACTGCATAATTTCGACGGGTTTTTAAGTTTCGGTTTGCAATCGGAGCGCATCTCGGCCCCGACGGCACCACGCCCGGTGAAGAAACAGTGCAACCAACCTCTGCTGCGCTTTCCTCGCGCAACGCAGCTAGGGTGTCGCGAACCGGCCGCGGTTCGAGTTCGACCAGGTTCGACTTTTTCGAACTTTTAGTGGAAAATTCGACGAGCCTTGTATTGAGGTTCGACCCGTGTGCGCATACGCGACAGGCTGGCCAGTTGGCTTCGGATTGGATGGTGATGGCTAAGGGATGAATTAAGGGCAGCGCTGATTGGTTATTTTAGTTAATACAGTACAAAAATTAAGCTATTAACTTCTTCAGTTATTAGAATCAGTTACTTTTAATTGCAGCTGTTCACAAAATTAAAATAACCCTTTGCATAAAAAATAATTCTCCAAACCTAGATATGCTTGTATCAAGGTCTGGCCACACTGTCCACAAAGTCGAACCGGTCGAATCTGGTGAAAAATTCGAAGGTTCGTCGAACCGGTTCGACCCAGTCGAACCCTGAAAGTTCGACCTGAAAATCCGGTTCGATAAAAGTTCGTGACACCCGTAAACGCAGCAGAGGCTGGTTGCACTATTTCTCCACGGGCCGCGGTGCCGTCGGGGCCAAGATGCGCTCCGATTGGAAACCGAAACTTAAGAACCCGTCGAATTTGTACGGTTTTTCAGAAAGTCGTAAAATACCACGCGTGCCTTCTATCATTCTGCAATTTATTGATTTAGTGTTTTTCGATGATGCTAAGCACTTTTCTATTTGAAACCATGCCCTTAAACACAATATTAAAAAAGTTAATTACGCGAAAATAATTAACAACTTAATTATACCGAACTTTAATAATTTTTCAAAATGGGCCCCTGGCCCAGGACGAAAACGACACAAGCCTTTTTTGTTGCAACGCGTAGTTTTCGCAATATCGAATTTGTCAACTTTTCGTGAAACACCCTGTATATACCATATTTACTCGAGTAATAGCCGCACTGTTTATGAAGAAAACCTGAGGGTTCGCTTTTCCGCGGAGCACGCAAATTGCCAATCACCGCGGTCGACAACATGACTCCAGCGGTTTACAGGACAGAGATAACGTCTTCGCGCGAAGATACCGAGATTGCATTTGTATGAAGAATTGTGTTCTCGATCTAATTATTCCCTATGTTATATACGCGCAACACGATGATTGGCTGTATATGTGCTTTGCGAGAAAGTGGAAGCAAGGGCCTCGTTCGTAAATAGTGCGGCTATTACTCAAGTAAATACGGTATACTAAGTAATATTCACAGTGACCTCGTGACTAATCCTTGCCACCGACAGTACCTTCAAAGCACGCTTACGCACACGCGCTCCAAGCTGCGCCCAGCCGCCCAGCCCTTGCTGCTCCGCGCGTCGCTTCTTTCAAACAGCTGACATACATGCAGTGGCGGATCCAAGGGGAACACAGTTCGATGCCAGACACATGGCAGTTTTATTATTCGTCAGAACGCATGCCTGTATCGAGCTATTTGGGCTACAGTAAGCAACGTCTCCCATACCTGCGTGCAAGAAATGCAATTACGAAATTTTTTAAGAATGGTAAAAGTAATCGAGGTAAGTGTTTTAAAGAGCGTTTGATAAAAATAAAAAAATCTTGCGAATTATGTGTTTTTGTGTTTCTCATTTGCGAAATAAAACATCGTGCACACAGCTTCAATAGTATAATCACACAAACGTTCACAAGAAAAAAAAGTTTTGTTGAGCGATACCTTTCAGCGGGTCAGCAGAATGAAAACGAACGTTTGTGGTCGAATGAAGCGTTTAGCTGTAGGCACCACGAAAGCATGACCAGAAAAATGAATAAATAAATTCCCATAAAACGAAAAAAAAAGAAAAAGCAGCGCTTTCTTTGTTTTAATGACTTTTTTTTAAAGTATTACACTCAGGAAATGGTGAAGTCTAGCGCTTTTCTAGGAAGTGCAATATTGAGAGCAAGAGAAGAATACAATAGCAACAACGCGTTGCATACTCCACTCCCCACTCCCGTCTGTGTTCTTCGACCAAGCTAGCTTCGTAGCCTGAGTATGAATCCACCTAAACATTGTACCTAAAAAAAAAAATCTTTCCTGAGGAACGATTTTACTGAAGATAAACTTCCCCCAGTTTAAAGTTATAACTTTCTAATCAAAACTGTTGATGCATAATTTTAAAGAAAGTATTATGCGGTCGTAGCTCGTCCGGTGTTTGACTTTGACGCATTAAACATTAAGATCTTCTTTATGTTCCGCTAAAATGCAGGTATAAATCCGAAAACCAATCAATCAACCAATCAATCAATCAATTAATTAATTAATCAGTCAATCAACAGGCGAATTGATTAATTGAATAATTAGTCATTAAATAATACTTTTATTTTATTGTAACGCATATGAAATTTACGGTTTGGAGTGCCATATCCTATCATGACGGAATTAGAAAAGAAGATGAAACATGGTGTGTCGTATATAAATAGCATGGGGTCACACACACGCACACACACAGGCACGTACACCTTCACACAAGCGCGCACACATACCTCGGCCCCCCCCCCCCCACACACACAGACACACACACAGACACACAGACACACACACACACGCGCGCACACCATTTAACATTTACAGAGTCACTCAGTGTCGTCCCTTTGTTTTGTCTGATTGAGTAAACTACATTTGGGCTCGAGTTTCAAAACGTACTCGATTTAACCAGTCCAAAAGTACTTTTCTCTTTTTTTGCATTCCTGATTTCGAATTGTTTGTAAAACTCAACAGCAGAGTTTACAATCCCCACTCGGTACCCGACTTTTGTGCGCCAATAGCGGATTAGAGCCTGAGGTAAGCTGCCGCTCAGCTAAAGCACCGTTTCCCAAGCTTCGAAAGACAAGGAATTAGGCACCACAATCAAGCTCGCTCGAACTCGAGGGATGCGATCCGACAAAAGCTTTGCTGCAGAGGTGAGGATTAGGTGTACCGCAGTTCGAACAGGAAGCCCAAAATAACTACTCCCCCTGGCACTACGAGAACGGCATAGCGTGTCGTTCGAACGATCGGTCTACAAGCGCGCACTCCATGTCTTACACCATAGCCTCCTTTATGCTCACCAAGCCTGGCAGTTCGACGACGGAGCCATGGAGTGCCCGGTAGCAGATTTGGAGAGCGAGGATCTGTTAGCACAGAACATCAAGAGCCATTTTCCGGGAACCTGCGATGTCAGCGCACAGCTTTTGCAGCGGCGAGGACCCGAACACACACTTGTTCGCACGGGAGAAGTGTTTCGACGCCTCGCCTCAGCGGGGCGCCAGTCACGTGGCTTTCCTCTCATACGTTGTCTGCCGCTCCACCTTTTTCATTTTGGAGGCCGCTTCTCGTGTCGATCTGCCAGGCTTTGTGAGTATATAGGATGCTATGCTTCCACCTTGCTTTAGCTTCGGTGCACGAGACGGCGAAGCGAAGGTAGCAAGCTCGCGCTGGAGATGGGACAACAAAAGCTCGTCCCTGTCGTTCTCACCCTGTCAAGGACGTAGTGTATCAAATGAAAGTCGGCGTTTTGTTACAAGTAGAAAAACCGAAGTGTTCCCGGAATACGTGGATTTAAGTACGCGAGAATTTGCCGGTTGCTGATACACCGGAATTCTCATCCTAGGCTGCACCGCATTGAATTATTGATTTTTTTTTCTGTGGCATGTCAGAAAAGCTTAAAAGTGTGTGTGCACAGTTTTAATCGGCGATCAAGGCGTGAGTATGCACGGGCGTTCATGGTTTTTACTTTATGTCCACCGATGAGCACAAAAAAAATCCACCCAAGTTTAACATTTTTTAGGCAGTGTTAGTGCACTCACCTATAATATAAACCGATAAGGAATTAATTTCTACATTCTTTAGGAAATAAAGCTACCGTATTGCAAACCAAGTAAATCACAAAAACAATCGCACATGTGCTTTCTCTCGCTCATAAACCCCAGGACAGATAACTCTCCCAAAAAAGCTTTGTTAAAAAATTCGTAAAAAAAAAAAACGCGAAACAAACAGAGACATTATTGTAACTTACTCGGTTAATTAATGTTAACTCAACTTCTTATGGGAGGTGTGCCTTTCGTAGTTTCTGCATATTTCGCGTTGTTCAGCTTTACTTGGTAAGCAGAGACTGAATACAAAATATTCGTGCGGTAAAGCAGGAAACAATCTCCAGTGACCCGGAGCATAATAAAGCGGAACGAGAGAAGCTAACGTTTATCTAAGCACAGGAAAAAAAAAATGAATCACATATTTTGCTATCGACCATTTTAAAGCGAAGCGGGTGATTTGATTAGCGATGTAATGATCACGATTAGGCACCTGACGTGCGTCTCTACGTGGGCTGAAGAGTACGTGACAGTGTGACACATATCCGCATGCAGAGCACGGGTAGATGGATAGGTTCCCTCGTCCCAATAAGAAAGCAACGTAGCTTTACGGCGGGGTACGGCGCCCAAAGTTACGAGATGTATCCGCCCTCTATCCGCGTGTTTTCATTCCACTGCCTTCCGAAAGAGCCGTTTGCCGCGCCAATTTCACCGAGACAAATTGTTCCGTCCAATGTTTGCGCTCACGTCTTTAGCTTATGCTTTCCGTCGACACTGAGCGACACTGAGGAAATGAAAATACAAGCAATAAGCGAAGCCAGGTCCGTTTGCTCGGATAAAATGGAACGGTCGTAACACGTAACGTGTGCGGATAACTGTCGGCGGGAGGGGCGAGCGCAAGCACCCCAGTCCGGACGTCAAGTGGGGCCCAGGTTCGGCGCTGATGTCGCAACTGCGCCATTTACCTTTTAGCTTACTCTGCGCCCTTTCCTCGAGAGTAACGATGCGACTCGTCTCTTCCTTTTCCTCGGAACCTATCTTTGTTTAATCTTCCGTGGCGAAAAGCTAGAGCAGGATATTGGTTCTTTTCTTTTCTTTTCTTATTGAAAACTGAGAACATAGACAGAAAAGTAAGTCCTATCCTCTTTTGAAGAGACAACGTGCCAACTCTCAACGGCTGTAAGTTACAGAACCGCACAAACCATATGGGATAAAAAAAAGGCTTATTGGGAGGTGTTCGCCGAATCAAGTACGCTTAGCCTGGCTGGTTCAAGTGATCTCAATATCCTCTGTTTCATCCGAAAGACGGACCGCAACGAACGCTACAAGCCAATCCCAGCCAATCCAGCGCTGCGAGTTTACCGCGTGACTTGACGCTCAGTGCGTCACTGCGCCCAACCGGTCGGTCCCGTGACGCGCTCTTAGCGCTGGATTGACCGGAATGGTTTGGAGAGTCCACTGGTGTCGGTCTAAGTTTGTAACAGACTATAAATGCCACGTTTCTCGCTTTCTTGGCGGGGGATTATGTTTTAATAACTAGCGCTTTTAAGACGAGACGTGACTTCAAAACCTAGGCCATTGGTTAGAATTACGAGCATATTGCTTTCTATCAGGTTCGTGCTACAATCTTAATATCGATTCCAGCAAGTTATATTTCACCACATGTAGATTGAGTTGGTGGTCGTTGCGCCACAGTTCAATCATCATAATTCCGACATCCAAAAGATGGTAATTTTGTGTAAAAAAAATCAACATATATATATATTTTTTTTTGTTGTTGCGAAACTACAATTTTTTAGAGTACATGTTAAATTATGGTGGGCTTTCTCCTCTTCTCTTCGATTATTAGAAACTCCAGTATCGGCTTCAATACTCGAATGTTGTCGGTGCAAAACGTTCAACATATTGCTGTCCGCTTACGCACGTTTTTGAGAATAAACCTTATGTTTCACGCCTCGCGTTGTCTTCGCAAGTGAACAAAGCCCGCTATAAAATTTATCCCACTGAAGCTTGTCTGAACAAAGACTATCCTTCACAGGATTGGTCATGGGAGAACTCGGATAGCTTGTTGAAACAGGAGCACCTTCCGCCATGTGTGCTTGAAGCATTCTTTTGGGGCCTAGAAATAACAGACCGCTAGAGCCTGTTTGATATTCGAGAATATCATACGAGCAAAAAACAAAAAAACAAAAAACTTTAACCGTCGCAAAAGGAGGTAAAGGCAAGTGCAGAACGCGACAAATTGTAAGCGCCGACATTGGTGATACCGAGAAAAAGAATGAAGAGCGACAGAACAGTCAAGAAAGAAAGCAGACAGGTTAGGCGTGTCCGTCTTGCTGCAATGAGATAAAGTTCAAATGCTCGTCAACATATATTTTTTTGTTACACTGCAAGACGTTGGTGTTTTTCTTCTAAATAAAGTTAGGAGGGTACATACCTTGCGAGTGATGCTGTCCTGCTTCTTTGTGTATAATAAAGCGTCGCATCCAATATGGATCCCTCAGGGCCACCGATGTCCACGTGGTACCCCGCAGTTCCGAAGCGGCTAGAATGCATGGGGCACTTTCTTTTAGGTTATTATATGAATTTAGTATGCACGAACGCAGCCATTTGGAATCGCAGAACTTCCGGTACAGTTTAATCGTGACTGTCACTCATTCTTTTTTTTGCTTTTTCCTAATTGTTTTACTAATTCCTGCTTGTAATGTCTTTCTTTTTTTCGTCATCCATACAGAAAGTCATTCATAGTGGAAGGAAAAAAATTGTTACGTGTACAGATTGGTCCCCGTAAGCTATGTGTCACAAGAACAACAACAACAACAACACAAAATATGAGCCTAACACGGACCTTATAAATTACGCTTGACTGCAGTTTGTATAGCTCTAAAATTATTGAGTGCGTTACACTATGTTCGCGTACATCTGTTCTCAGTGGAGGCGTCATATTTGACATTAGAGCGGCTGACCAGTTTTCACGTGGCAAGACTTTCGTAGGCGATCCTCAAGGGCTTTTTTTGTTTTTATTATAAATTATGCAGATGTGGCAGACGACTGTCAGCGACATTGTTAGGGCGAGTTTTTATGAATGCTTGACTCGTAGTATCTATTTATTATGGCTTCAGCGCCGTAAAATCATTCTCATGAAATAGTAGAAAGTTTGAGAAAGCGTAGAAACAAATGTAAGGAGTAGCTTTGCATGCGAAACCGGAAGCACGAATATTTGGGTGACTCATAACGCAATTTAAACATACACTCTTGCGTAAATGGACCTTCAGGCGGTTGTCATTCGAGTTCTTTTTGTTTTGTTTATTACACTGCTGGGCGTTTTCAGATAAGATCGAACAACCATGTCCGGTGACCATTTTTAATTTTGATGAAAAAAATATATTTTGCTGGCTCTATGCCCAGAAGTATAAAACCAATCCTTGTTTTCGGAAAAAAACTTTTGTCTTTGCGAAAAAAATCTGCTAAGCACCCTCTCAGTCTCGTGTGCGTTTTGCGTATCGCGCAATGTTGACATTTCGGGTGGCTTCCCCAAAACACTGTTCTGGCTACGGGTCTTGAAATATTCACTGACAAATTAGGCATAGGAAGGATTGACCAAAAGTATTTCTCACCGAGTATTAGGGTAGTTATTTTGAGGAAAAAAAAATTGCAAACACGGCACATTGCGCAATAATGCTCTGGATTAAAGAATATTTTTCTCCGTATCTATAAAAGCTAAGGTCTTCAAACTTTGCCAGTACTTTGCCAGGAAAAAAAAAGCACTTTTTTTTTCCTGCTTTGTCAGCACAAAGAACATGAATGAAGCCTTGACAGCACGGTCTTAGATAGGTATGCCACTCGATGCCCCGAGTGAAAGAGATGCATTTTGATTCTCAGGTAGTATGAATGATGACACACGCATCCTTGTTGTTTCCAATTTAGAAAGTCATTGATTTCATATCAAGTCATTCTCGTAACTCACCGTCAGTTAAAATTTTCTGCATTAACCATTTGCATAGATTATAGACTCCCAACTGCCTCGAAGCATGATCATTGGGAAACCATTGCTGGACATCGCTGCAAGTTTTGTCTGACCAACAAAGCAATTGTTATAAGCTATCACGACTCACGAGAGTTTGAGTAGATGTTTCATTCTATCTTATTTCGGAGATTAATTTGGATGCCACCTTCACTTTTTTTAACGCTTTTATTGTAGAGTAGAGCAAAAGTCGGCGGACGTAGCAGTCCGTCGACTCGAAGCACGCTCTCAAGATGAACGACGCAATCAGGTGCAGGCGCGGCGCGCCTCGGCACGCGCTTATTCTTCCGTACACGGGTTTCCAGGCACAGCGTCGCGGATGGGTGCAACGGCGCGCCGCCTTCGTCTAAATGCCTCCCCAAATGGGCTTCTGTCGGCGCAGAGAGACCACAATAGCACTAAGAACGAAGCGCTCTTTGTGACTTTCCACTGCCCTACTTCCGACTCCCTCCTATTCTGTGAAAGGAGTAACGACCGTCTGCGGGTGTTCTCACGGAGAATCAGAGTAGCTGCCGCGTTTCCATTCGCTCCGCCTATACTCCGTTTCATCGCACCCTTGGACTGCAGCGAAAACTACAAACCAACTGAGCCGATTCAGTCCTGCGGAGAGTATCCCGTGCATAAGGACCTTGTGCGGCTCTGCGGCACTTCCAAAGGTCACGTGGCGCTCAACGTCTCCCGTGGTCCATCGGAACGTGAAACAGACACTCGTCGCGTCTCTCTACAGGAATATGCAAATTAAGGTCGCTGCCAATTCAAGCTAAAAAATAAAAGAAAAGAAGTGGGCGAATTGGAAGAAAATGGAATATTAGGGTCCTTTTATTTTAATCGTTCCGCTAAGCTTAAGGTTCACAACGGCAAAGCGGTGGTGGCGGGAAATGACCCAGTTTTGAATGGGGGTGAAATAGCGGCGGGGGATGGTCGCGCAGGCGAATTTGTTCCCACGATGCATAGTTTCATTTTTGAGGCATATAAGATTTTATTGCTAAGACCCGGTTATGTGTATTTCGTGCTGGTAGAGTGCAGCTACTGATCTCAAGGTGTGAAACGATGTACGAGGCGTTAAACTTGGAGGTATTCGCTGGCCGCTATCCCGGGGGGAAGGGGGGGGGGGGCTTTTGAGCAGTTGACGAGTACGAGCTTTCGAGTGATACCGTTCGTAGGACGACCAAGCTTGTCGACTGTTCCGGACGATACGTAAACTTTGTTCAAACTCGGGGTTTTTCAATCGCAAAAGTTGCGTGGAAGGGAAGAACTGTGCTCCTTTTTCCTCAACCGGAACCCTTAGAAGGTGAAACACCTTCCAAGGGTTCCGGCTGAGGAAAAAGGAGCACAGAACAGAACTTGCAAATTTTGGAGATTATTCTGAAAAGTAGACAACGTAACTAAGCAGGCGAGCTGGTTATTATAAGAGATTATACAACCCGAGACGGAGGTTTACAAGGAAAGACAAACACAAACATTTCAAACTCAGCAACTACATTATTTATCACCACAACTTACTTTTATGCAGCCATCCCAACCTCGCATCCTTCTCCGAGTTTGCACACGCCACGCCTCGTTATCTAAAGGCCTAAAGGGCTTCGAGCTCGTCAAGCCTCCACTGGAGGCTTTTTCCCATCTGTCCCTCCAATTCATTTGGAAAATAAAGTTATTATTAAAGGTCAATCTGTTGTATCCAACTTCGGGGCGGTTCTCCCTTCTCCGACCGGACCCTTACGGACCTTCTCAGAGTTCGCAAGGTGAGTAGGACAACTGCAGGCAAACAATACACACTCCCTTACAGAAAACAGTTCGAGAACGTACACTCTTTTCATAAACGCAAAAAAACCTCTTTGTCGCCACATCGAGTGTCATTGAGGGCTGACTAATACAATTCCCCACTGAACCAATCCTAATGGTTTCTTTTAAGATTCCGAGTCAAAACATCCAACTCGTCAAAACATCCATCAAGTCAAAACGTCCATTCGTGGATGTTTTGATTCGTTGAACGTTTCGAGTGTTGGATGTTCTGACTCGGATGGATGTTCTGACTCGTTGGACGTTTTGACGCGTTGGATGTTCTGACTCGAATGGATTTTTTTACTCGTTGGACGTCTTGACGGGCGGATGCTTTGATTCGGACGGTTCTTCCGACAAGTTAAACGTTTTGAATCGATCCAGGTTCCGATTCAGATATATAAAGTTTCTTTGTGGCGTGTTATATCTATTTTACCTGAAATTGTTGTTCTTCTGCATAACCGACTTTTAAAAATATGGTAAGCAAAGGTCATATGTTCCTCAATAATCCTATATAAATGACGAAGAGATGAACAATGTTTTCACATTTTCTGGAAATAGAAGCTAAACGCAGAGAATATCTGGAATATCTCTACTTTCTGTTTTGTCCTTTCTTAGTGTACACTACTTTGGTTAACGCTGTACACCCTTAACGCTGTACACCCTGTCACCTTCTAATCTTATCAGAGCTCGTGAAAACCGCTTATAGTGTTCCGTTCTGTATTCAACCCAGGAGGAACAAGCATGCACAGCAGGGACGGCTCCATAATGCGGCGAGCGGATTGCATGCTTGAAAACGAGATAATGAAACTTACTGCGTATCAAATATTCTTTAGCATGCAGGTATGCGAATGGTATGTTCCAAGAAGGTTTAAAAAGAATATCTGGATTTAGATATATTGGGGAAGGAATTTATGCAATTTATTTTAGCTTAACGCCTAATTAATAATAAAAAATTGAAATGTGTATATTCTTCTTCACCGGTTCGAGCATAGTTCACGTCACATGCGGAGGATCAGCAAAGCGGGCGATGGGCTCTCAGTAGTGTCCGTGATAGCACGAGATAAGACGCCATAAGCGGAGCAAACATGGAGAACGGTGAAAATCACCCAGCTCGGGAGCGGGCTCCACGTGCCTCTAATAATGTCGCAGCTAAATCCGAAACAAATGGTCCGGAACAATGCAGCAGTATGCTCGGAAAGCCAAAGGAGTGGCTCAACGAGAGGCAGACGCTGGATAAGCAGGCGCACAGAAGGCCGAGAACATGTTATGCTCCAGGCCATATTTGGGGTCCGATGAAGGGCTGCTATTACATGTTTAGGCGCATATGCCCAGTCGTGGTTCATCAAACTGCAGTCCCTTCGCCCCGAAGCTGACAGTGCAGAATAAACTGCACGCTCGTTGTACCTGGCAGCGTCACACCACGTGATCAATTCTATATCCGCATATGCTCACGCTCGGAGAGTGATGTCAAGCTTGAAGAAGCATGCCATTGGTTGCACTTGCGAAAAGATGTCTTCCACAGCGCTTCCACCGCCCTGTAGGCCAAGGTGTTATCGGGGTATAGTTTGTGCCCCGAATTTCACTCCGAGATGCGACGCTATGATATTTTACGAAAGGTCGTTGAGTAAAACGCCAGTATTGTCCGAGGCATTCAAAACGGCTTGTTCTGTGCACAAGCATGCATCAATAAAAATTACTCATTTTCAGGCAAGCCAGCTTACGTACTATACCCGTTATCACCTCAAGAACCGTAGTAAAAGAGTCCTGCTCCTCGCGGAGCATTACTGACTTTCCCCCTTATGTGGAGAATTAACATATATATAGGTGTATTTTAGATTACATATATGTTATCTAATCAAGATGCATACGTTTCAAATGCCAAAAGCATCTCTTCTTCCTCCGACAACCAAATCTTGTAGAACTACTTCGCCTCGCGTATGAACAATGCGCAAAACGTATTTTTTTTTCTTGAGGTGAAAACGAGTATACAGTCAAACCTCTATGTAACGAACTTCTATGTAACGAAACCCTCGATGTAACGAAGTGCATACCTTTTTCTAAGCGCAAGTGTATGCATGCCATGTATTTTTTACCCCTATGTAACGAAGTCCCATTTGCCGAAATTTCGATGTAACGAAGTTTCATGGACAATACGGCACAAACTTTTGGGTCCCAAAGGAGATTTTGAAAAGCACACGTGCTGAAACGGGCCACCGATGAAGCGCAAAGGGTGAAACAGGCCGAGTCTGGCGAGTGTGGCGTACAGAACGGCCACTAGAGGACACTAGAGCCGCCACCGTTTCGTCCGTCAGCTTCATTTGCGCTGCGGAGTTCGTTTCGAGGCCTAACTAAAGGCGTGCGTTTCTCGTTGTCCTGGGTGATGGAGCCTTCAAGGCGATGGAGCCGTCCTGACAACGTCGACCTCGACAACAATTTCTATACGTCGACTCTGCTGTCATTGCGACGGAGGAGGTGACCGACGAGGCGATAGCTAGCTATGTTTGTGGCAACAGCAGGCCTGATGAGCAAGACACCTGCAATGTGCCCAGTAACCGTGAAGTGGTGGACATGATCGATGTCTTGAGGCGGTCCACGAGCGCACAGCAAGACGAAGACGCGATGCAGGCCATCTGGCTATGCTAACGTAGTGTGATGCGAATAATAATGTCAAGAGTGGCCCAGAAAAGACGATGAACTACTTTCAACCGAAATAAAGGTGCCCTCGGTGAGTTTGTGCACCCGAGAAACATTTGTGGAAACTTACTATAACGTTTTCTCCGAATTTCTATCTAGCAAAATTTCAATGTAACGAAGTAAATTCTGAATTTTACCGACTTCGTTACATCGAGGTTTAACTGTAGTCAGTTCGTTCTATTGAAGCACTCCAATCACTGAAATCCTGTCAAAGTAGTTGAGCACGTCTTGAGATGTCGGAACGGCAGTCGCCAAGTAGCACGAAAACATAGCCATCTACTCTTGCAGACGCTTGTTACGTCTGGTCGCTTGAACCGCCGATGCAGACGCCACCGCGAGGGATCCAAGAGCAGTGCCTGGATCCTTTTCTGCGAGGAATGCTGGATAACTTGCAAGAACTGTATGAATTCAGCCAAGTTTGGATGATAACTCGTCAGCCGGCTGTGCAGCCCGTTATGCCATTCTTCCACCATGTTGGTGGTGCGTGGTCCATCGTTCTCAAACTGGCTCCAGATGCCTTTGACGCCTGTGTTTGAAAGCCAAGAGCTGTCAAAATACTTGGCGAATTGCGAAAAGTAGAAGAGTTATAACTGAAACGACTGCGTCACTCTTCTAAGCTTCGTTGTAGGCAGGGCTTGCGGCGCTCTATTAGCACGCACTTTTTAAGTAAAAAAAGACCACCTAAATATTGACCAGTTATTATCTAAAAAGACATTATTTTTGTGAATTCTTTTAATTTAATAGTCTTTACCGTCAATTCAGCAATTGAAACCTGACACCTAAAACCAATACCTAAAAAAGTTAATGAACAGATATTAGTTAATTGGCAAACTTACCAGGACAATTATCCGCTCATCTAGAGTTCGCCGTGCCTGTTAAATACATGGTGGAGAAGGCACTCGTCATATCTTACGCCTCTTCCTTTGACAAAATCTGTTCGAATTAAAAGAAGACACTATATTGCGTAAGAAACGGCCATACTGCTGAGTTGAAGTTTGTTCTTCATTTAGAGTAAAATGTTTGTCCAGACAGTAAAGTGGTATATCAGAAAGACTAAGTATCAATTACAGGATTGTGTTAATACTGGCTCAAACCGAACAACGTTGTTAAAGCGAAACGTAAGTGAAAATATTTTTGAAATTAACAATCTTCTATTCTTGTAAACACATGCGCGATCACTAAAAAAACTAAAATCCCCTAATTCAAGCATTTTTTTTCTTTTTTTTTTAGCTGTGCAGATGCTAGCTGCGAGCTTTTATACGGTGTTGGACGCGGAACATCATTCAACACAAATAATGCAAACCGGTGTTTTCTGAAAAAAAAAAGGAAGTACGACAACTTAATGACATATGATTGCTCCGTCTGCCCAAAAACTCAACGATAAACTAAGAAAAAATAGAGTACTTTCTTCGGAATGTATAAATATGAACTCGCATCTAGGTGTCTTTTCACTCGTTTACATTTTACACGTCTTAAAAAAAAAAAAGAGTGCATTAGTGTTCGCACGTCGTTTAAAAGGCAAACGCCTTCGGGCAAAGCTGAAATCCCCTTTTCTTGCCGATAGTCCTCCATTTTGTACATTGGGAAGAGACTGGCCTTGCAAGGAAGAGCCTTAATTAAGCTTGCTGTGCTAATTACAAAAACGAATTTATCTGGATCTGTCTCGCAAAACAAGATTGGGATGTCATAAAGTCGACATTACGTCTTGTCCTTTTTTTATCTGTAGGCGACGCGAGATGACTAGATGTAAGATTTAAACTTAGCAGAAACACGTGGTGTCATTTAGTTAGAGATTGTGTTTCTAATTTTGACTGTTCCTTTAAAGCATACTGAAAAAGAAAAGCGAAACTTGCTGGGCTAATTTGGTGCAGTTGAAACGGATTCTTTTAATGCGAAGGCATTACAGCTGTCCCATGGAGCGAGCAGACGTCATCAGTTTGAAGCCCAAAAACGGCCCCTATAGTCGGTGACAGGTCAAGAGCGAAGTGGAAGCTCCTCCACCTCTTTCCACTCACGCACAACATACACGTTAAAAAGAAATACAAAGAAAAAAGTCATACTACTATTCCTAAAACTCAACGCAGAATACATAGTTTCTGAAAACAAAGTAGTATTGCCTTTCCTGTTCTTTCTTTTACTTCGGTTTGTTGCTATGATGACGTCATCAATTAACGCGACGATGGCGGTGGATCAGTATTACCCCCCCCCCTTTTCTCCAAAAACAAAGTTTCGCCGACTGTTTTACCATTTTAGCGTATGGAGTGCATATTGGCGTGTAACACCTGTTTCTGCCTACATGACCGCCACCATGGTGAGCGCACCCTGGTCTGTGACGTCATTTGGAGTTCCTGGATCGCAGCAATTAAAATAGACACCAATAACGTTATGAAAAATTATATACAGCATATTTGCATAGCCTACATTGATTTGGTTTATAGCGATGCCATATTCGTTTGCGTTGTTCAGCAAAAATAAAATATATATAACACAACTTTGTAAAAAATCCTTTTTAAACGCGTTTTCCAAAGAGAACAATATTTATTGTTGAAGCAGAAACTCCTTTAAAGGACACATGCAAAAAAAAAAAACATATTTTTTTAAACAGCTTAGATTGAAAAAGGATATCATAAACGATTTTACAACAAGAAAAAAAAAAGTTTAGAGCTATATTTACGGCGCTATACAGAATTTGTAGTCGGCGCCCGCGGGCTGCATGGAAAATTGGTTCTTATTTAGTCACGTGACGGGCCCATATTTGTCACGTGGTGCTTGCGCTCTTTCGAAGCTTCCTATGGCCTCTAAAGTAGCTTATTGATCTTTGTTTGGGAAGTATAACAAAAAACTAAGATTAATAAGTAACTACGAGAGCCGAAGAAACTCCTGAAAAAGCGCAAGCAGATGTGATAGACCTGTGCGCCGGTCGTTAACTAAAATTCGTAAATTAACTTTTTAATTAATAAAAATAGGCATATGGTTCCAATTGAGAAATTTACTCAGCGTCATCGAAAACCACTAAATCACTAATTTTCAGAAAGACTTTGAGCGCGTGAGAAGCGTAGTAGTGCACTGAAGTTACCGCTCGTGGAGCAGGTACAAAGCTGGAGGTTGCGATAAGGCGCCCGCGCGAATTTTTCCGTCTCTTATCTAGCCCCAGCCTTGTACCTGCACCACGAGTGGTAACTTTAGTGCACTACTACGCTTCTCACGCGCTCAAAGTCTTTCTGAAAATGACTGATTTAGGGGTTTTCGATGACGCTGAGCAAGTTTCTAATTGAAACCATATGTCTATATTCATTAACTAAAGTTCATTAACAAATTTTAATTAATTAAACGACTGATCGTTACGATTAGCCCCTATAAATATGTCCCCCTGGCCGTTTAACTCACCTCCACAAGCGGCATAAATGTAACTTTCACGGCTTTTTTTAAACAAATCTGTTAAGCTTAAAAAAAAAATCACCCTGTATATATTGTAGTATTCTCGCTCACAGCTTGTCCCGAGAAAGAAAATATAGTTCTCGCATCTGGAAGCTCCACTCTGTCTAAGTTCTGCCGGTGCCAGGAAACAGGACAGCAGGATCAAGGCGGGAGAACGAGACAGCGTTAGAGTCAACACTTTGACGAAGCACGTGATACTCTCGATGTCATCCTACTTGCTGTCGGCTCTGTCGAAGACTGCTCGGCGTTTTTGATTTGCTCAGCATTAGTCTTGAGCGTGCTCCCCGAGATGGCAGAGCAGAACAGCGAGTGCACATCCCTCGGGGCCAATGGGATGTTTTCCTGCATGACTGGTATGAAGGTCTTCTTTGTCTTGCACGAAATATATGGTGAGTGCTGTAGGCGAGAGATACACAGCTACCACGAGAACGCCGTTGTCGACCTTGGCGGCACACAATTTACCAACTTCGTCTGACGTGCCTCAAACATCGATGAGTTCAGCACAGACCCATACCAACGTGCCCATGTAGATGGCCACTTGGCTAACGAGTACACCACGTTTTCATACGTGCCTTCCTGTGATTTATGAACGATGATAGCACTTGCCTGCACAAGGGATAGCTGGCATCTCTCCTCGTCCTCCTCCTTCTTAGTCTCCCCTCCACCTCCTCCTCCTCCTCTTCCTCCCACCTCCTCCTCCCTCCTCCTTCTCTTCTCCTCCTCCTCTTTTTTGCCTCCTTATCCCTCCTCCCAAACGCCCCATAATGCAACGCGCGTTGCATTATGGAAAGCGTCCCATAATAAAACGCGCAGTTACGCCAACGGCGACGGCGACGTCAATGGCGTCGGCGACGGCGACGCCGCTCAAACCGGAAACGGGTGCCTAAGAGTCACGCTCTAGAATCCCTTGCGTCTACTTTCCCGCACAACACTCGGGAAGCCAATCACCGCAGCTTACGGAGCAGTTCAGCGAACGACGATGCCGAAAAGTATGTTTAGACCGAAAAACGCAGTCCGAGTTGTGGTGACATTAAGCAACGCAAGGGTGACGCTTTGCATTGCTTAATGTCACAACTCAGGCTGCGTTTTTTGGTCTAAACATACGTTTCGGCATCGTCATTCGCTGAACTGGCCCCGTAAGTTGCGGTGATCGGCTCTCCGAGTGTTGTACGGGAAAGTAGACGCAAGGGATTTTTTTAGAGTGGATGATTTAGCGGCGTGATTGGGTATACGCGTTTCCGCTGCGCCAGCTTTCGGGGACACAAGACACGTTCGACAGCTCTGAACTCGGAACCGAAGCCCGCAGCAATCCACGCCAAGGCGAGGCGAAGTTATGGTTGCTCGGTGTAGTTTATTAAATCTAGATGAAAGAGGCCTTTTGGTGAACCTTGAGGAATTTTGACTCTGTAGAAAGTTATGCCCGCAAGGTGTGATTATAATGTTTGCATCAGTGCACGTAAAACTTCTGAAGTGAAAAACAACCACAACAATAACAACAATATAAACTTTTGTAATATATTAAAATTTTAAAAGAAAACAAAATGAACCAGTATGTTATTTAAGTTTAGATTTCTACTGAGTTGCGACAAGTGTACATTATACGCATGTACAGCCCCGAGAATTGCAATAATATCGACTATGTGAAATTTTTCATAAATACCAAATAAATGATGCTGAGATATTGCTCAAAATCAATATAAGTATTAATTGTCGTAGCGATGAGTGTTGCATTAACCTAATAAACATCTGGATGTATTCGAATAGCCCTTCGAATATATATATATATATATATATATATATATATATATATATATATATATATATATATATATATATATATATATATATATATATATATATATATATATATATATATATATATATATATATATATATATATATATATATATGATATAACATAATGTATACGAATAATTATACAATTTGTTATTGCCTTCTAAACCTCTGCGATTCCTGTCACGTCTGGATCTACAGACAACAGACCTTCGGCTAAATTATCCAAGCATCACAGATAATGTCGGGAATGTAGGTACATGCGCTGCGCGTGCTCGCCCTCCCTATAGAAAAGATTCATACTGAATAACCGAAATAAAGCGTCCGTGGAACGCGCGTTCGAAGTGCCATTTGTTTTAGAATTTTTGCTTTCGAACAGTTAGAGCTGAAGACGCCAGCACGCGCAGTGCGTGTACCTATGTTCCCAACATTCTTTTTGATGACTGGATGATTTGGCAAAGCGTCTATTGCAAGCAGGAGCCCTGACTGGTGCCCCGTGCGTGCAAGCACGTGCAGCGTGCGCGTGAACGTAGCTTTGACAAGCTTGCAATTGCAAGGGCGGGCCCGCACGAGCAGAAGCATGGCGGCGGCCAGTCTCCCTGCTTGGAATCGTTCGCCATGTCTCGGCTCGTGCGGGAAAGCGCGTACCATAGCCTCTGACATACACTGACAAAGCCTGGCAGATCGCCACGAGACGCGGCCGC
Source organism: Ixodes ricinus (assembly GCA_037355805.1). Classification (NCBI taxonomy): domain Eukaryota; kingdom Metazoa; phylum Arthropoda; class Arachnida; order Ixodida; family Ixodidae; genus Ixodes; species Ixodes ricinus. The sequence goes on from JAZHYW010065341.1 coordinate 24,403, forward strand.
CGAAATAGAAAAGGTGGAGCGGCAGACGACGAATGAGAGGATGGATGGATGAATGAATACGGCTGAGCCCTTTGGATCGGGCGGTAGCTTACGCCACCTAGCCATTTTGTCTTACCATTTACGCTTAGAATATTTAAATGTGAAAACTATATTCAGTCCGCACTGAAAAGAAAGTGAGGCTATAAACCCCCTTGCCGTCAGTTAATAAGAAAATACCTAGTTTTCTCGTGCTTTCTGCCACCATTCACTTAATCTTTGCTTGGTAATCTCTACTGTCTTGAAATCCACTTTTCCTTCGCTGTCTCTAAAACCCAATGACTTTATTAAATCTATGTTGTCTTCGGTTGGCATAGGGTGAAGCCCTTTACAGTAGAGTATCAAGTGCTCAGCCGTCTCGTCCACCTCTCCACAAGCAGCGCACACTGTATCCATTTCCTGGTACTTCGCTCTGTATGCTTCTGGTTCGCAAAACACCTGTCCTTGCCTCAAACAACAATGAGCTTCCCCTAGAATTGTCATAAATGCTTTCTTTGGCAATAACTGTTTTGTTTAATCTATAGCTTTCCAGAGCCGTCTTTGTCTGCATTCCTCTAGCCACCGATCTCTTTCTGTGGCCTTAACTTTCTTCTTAACTGAGACCTGCTCTTCCGTAACCCCACTATAGCCTAAAAACTTTCCTCTTAATTTCCTAATGCGCTGTCTCCATTTTGTGTCTATACTCCTCATGTATGCAAAGCTGAAAACCTTTCGTGCCCATTGCTCCCCATCCATTTGCCCTCAACTGATCCTCAAATTCTATCTTGCTCACAGCTTCCTTGCCCTCAAATGACGCCCATCCCATGTCTCCTTGCACTCCCTGGTTTGGCGTTTTGCAATGTGCCCCCAAAGCCAGCCTACCTACTCTCGCGCTGTTTTATTTCTAGTCTTGCATGCACTTCAGATTTCATGCATAGCACTGCGTTTCCAAAAGTCAAGCCACGCACCATGACCCCTTTCCAAATCTCTCTCACCACCTCATACCTGTTGTAATTCCAAAGTGCTCTATTTTTCATTACAGCTGCATTTCTGTTGCCCTTACCTATTATATACTTTTCATGCTCACTGAGATATTCTGCACCATCACATATCCATACTCCCTAGATACTTGTATTTACTAGCTCTCTCCACTGTAATATTCTGTATCTTCAGCCTCTTAACTTCATCATTGTTAAAAATCATGACTGCTGATTTTTCGCTACTGGATTCTAAACCTAATTCCTCCCCTTCCCTACCACAGATGCTCATTAAGTCCTGCAAATCTATTCTATTGTTAGCCATTAGTACGATATCATCCGCATACATCAATCCCGGTAAGGATTGCTGAATTTTTTGGCCTCAGCTTACTGTACGAAAGGTCGAATCCAAGCCCGAAGGAGAGTTCCACGTGACTAGCGCCCCGCTGCGGTGAGACGCCGAAACACACTTCTCCCGTGTGAACAAGTGTGTTTCGGGTCCTCACGCCACTCAAAAGCTGCGCGCTGACGTGCAGGTTTTCCAAGAAATGGCCCTTTGATGCTCTGTGATACCAGATCCTCGCGCTCCAAATCTGCGACAGTGGCACTATGGCTCCGTCATCGAACTGCCAGGATTTGAGTGTATAGAGGAGAGCTATGCCCGTGCACAACCAAGCTTGTCAAAGCTATGTTCCCGCGCACGCTACACGAGCATGCAGGCATGGGGCACTAGTCGGGGCACCATGCTTGCAATTGTCTATATAGTTATATAAGATTTTCCCTTTCGACGTCTGGTGTATCCTAAGTCTATATGGTGTATCCTAAGTCTATATGGTGTATCCTAGAGTCTATATAGTGTGTCCAAACCTAAGTTTCTCATTCCGCCATGACCATTGTACTGGTGGCATCATCAACGCCACAGAGTCGTTCCTAATTAATGAGGAAGATTAAAAAAAAACGAACGCAATCGTATTATACGCCATCCTGACGGGGAACCGCTCACGCAGGGATTACAAGGACGCATCCCTAAGCCCGAAAAAAACAAAACGAAAAAACCTTGCCAACTCGCGAACGAATCTAATATTGATAGGAAGGAATTCCATGTAGCGGGAAGCTTCCGTGTAGGGAGTGCCGCGTCCAAATGCGATCGGTGCATTATAAACGAGGGAGGGTGCGCGGGTTCACTCGAGCGTGTCGCGGGCTTTCCCTAATCTTAGCAGCAAGTTTCGCGCGGCCTGCAAAAATGGCGCCATGCAGCCGCTGGGAAATCTTCCGAGATGGGAGGCGATGAGCGAGGCGTGAAAGCGCGTACGGATTCCGCGAGGATCTCTGCGGCTGGTGTCTGACCGATGGAGAGAAGCCGTCTCAAGAGGCCGTCGCAGTAAACGTCCTTTTTTTTCTTCGTGACGCATCTCGTCCATTTTTATTTGGTACGTAGTGGCGTTTCCTGTCGATTATACCCCATTTCACCTTATGGTGGGCCGCAGCGGATGTTACGAGCTATCCCAGCTAATCCAACCCTGCGAATGAATCACGTGACTATAGTCCATTGCAACTCAAGAAGTCAGGGCGAGGGTAAGACGGGCCGGGGAGGGGAGGAAGCAGACGGAACACTGGAGAAGAGAGAGGGGAAACCTCCTTCTCTCTTTTGCGTTCCGTCTGCTTCCTCCATCCGGCACCGTCGTACCCTCGCCCTACCTCTTGAGTCCCGTGTTTGCTCACCAAAGGTTAAGCCAAAACAGAACAGTAGCACAGGAAACGAGAAGATGAAAAGATCGCCCCTTTATATAGCCATTATTTTGGTAACCACCGTAAAGCTCAGAATTATTACCAGCCTTTATTCTAACGACAAATATAAACGAATTTATTCGGGACTAGCGAATTTGAATGCAGATATTTCTCACTCGGGTCTCGACATTGACAAATCCCTTTAAAATTAGGAATTTCTCATAGCGTTTTTTTATTTTACTGAGGTGGATGCGTGAAAAATGAATACGAAAAGCAGTATTTTTCAACACCAAAATAAATAACTTGCAAATAAAAAAAAAACAGAAATAATTTCTTTTATCCGGACGCACGCAGCCACTCGCTGCGTAATTCGCGAAACAAACAAACAAACAAACAAACCAACCAACAAACAAACAAACAAACAAACAAACACAAACAAACAAACAAACAAACAAACAAACAAACAAACAAACAAACAAACAAACAAACAAACAAACAACACTTGTAAAAAATTACACGCAGCGGATGCGAGGTCCTGGCGTTTTTTCTCTGAAACATTCGATTCTCCTAGGGCTGCGTCATTTTCTTTTTTGAAGTTTTCTTTTGATAACTTTCACATGCCTTACAGAAACTTGCCCTTTATTTTGGGTCTCTTCCGTTTGACTTTGAGCGTTTGAGTGTTTCGGAGTGGATTACTCATAATTTACTTAGCGCTCTCATTTACGCAGAATCGATCATTTTGACAAATGTCACACACGCCTGTTAAGCCACAACAATGACAGAATTTGTTGATCAAAAAGGTTCGAGAGCAGCACCAGTGCAGATGGCGGACACGCAGCATGACTGCCTCGTTGCGACGCTGAAAAAGGGAACAAAAAGTAACCCTACTCGTTTCCTATCAAGTCCGACCGCTGCGAATGCTACCACCG
>JAZHYW010065345.1:0-12626 GCA_037355805.1 Ixodes ricinus
AGGGATACTTCAACGAAATTTGAAATATTCCCGTCGTGTTCAAAAATAGGTTGAATATGATCCACAATATCCGTAAATGACAATCGCACGTTTGTATTTTGATCCTGGTGGCTGTATTTTTCGTTATAAACGGCCCACTCTGGCAAGCGCTCGGAGAAGGCCCAGCGCAATCGTGACGTAGGTCGTCTCAAGACGAGCAAAGCTACGGCGAGGCTGACGTCGAGAGGATGGCCTAGTCGTTCCAGCCACCGAAGCGGCTGCTTTTGTATGAATTTTGAGTGACGGGTTAATCTTCTATAATCTTGTAGGGGGACAATAGCGACTTCAGCGACACACAAAGGGATTCTCGGGAAGAGGGAGTTCCTCCTTCCCCCTTCTCTCGTCGTGGCCGGAGGCGAGACGACCTCCGTCACTAGCTGTCAAGGTTCCTAGACGAGCATTACAAACGAGGCGTTAGCGACATCCACCAGGTGCTCTTTGCTAATCGTTCAATTCGTTTTAAAATTCCTTTTCGGCACTTTTTTAACAAGATATTGGTATGTTCCATGTGATACTGCTCTTTTGAACGCATAAAGACCAAAAAATGAGCGCCGAAATTTCGTTGTAGTATCCCTTTAAGGGGGACAATGGGATAAGTAAAAGGCGGCGAATTGAGTTACAGGGCTTTCCGCATAAATCACTTCTGAATAATATTCTGGCTGGTGCTGCACGTAGATGCCCTTCGGGATTTCGAGATCGCCTCCGTGGTGCAGCTCCAGAGAGTGTTAATATCGGAGTCTTCTTTCAACTTAGAAATTCGTATCTACCCATGATCGACGTAGACCGCAGACAGCAGTAGATAGATTCCACAAATAGGTTTGTGTCGTTCAGAACAGGCCGCTTTAAAAATAAGTTTCCAGATTAAATCAGTTTGCAAAATGTTGTTGTTGGAAACAGCAACAAAAACAAGAAAAGTTACTACTATTACACAGAATTCTGGAAGGTTAAGCCTTTTGTGTTAGGCTTCATTGTTAACTCATATAAACATTCAATTAAACATAATACTACTGCAATGTACAAATTGAACCTGCTGCTTGGAATAGACCCTTTTCAAAAGTGCATCAAGCAACATCGGTGGCCGCCATTGCTTGGACACGAAGCGCGTGATTGGAACCGAGTCCTCGCCGAACGCTAACACAGCGTTCGTTGTTAATGCGAGCTGAACCGATTAACGCCGAACGCTGAAACAGCCATCGTGTCTAATACATGCTCATTGTCAGGCACGTAGCCAGGATTTTGTTTCGGGGAAGGGGGGGGGGGCGCCCATGACAAAATGATGTAGGAGGGGGGCGCGTGGAGGTCCAAGCAAAATGGAAGATTTCGGGGGGGGGGGGGCGGGCCCCATGCCCCTCCCCCCCTCTGGCTACGTGCCTGCTCAGAGTATCTGGTCAAGCAATGGCGGACAGGCGTTGGCCCGGACTTATTGAAAAGGGTCCATTTTCTAAAATGTTCCAACCGTGCCTGACCACGTGTTCTGATCTGCCCCACTTTAACGAAGGAATGCGAATTTTGTGTATGCTATGCGATGCCAACATATGTGCCTCTTCATCTCAAGAGCGAACTTTACATGGGGGTTATAGGATTGCTTGATATTGCGCGTGCTCTATTGAGGGATCAAGAAAACTTCAATCTCCTCGTCCTTCTTCCTAGCGCAGAGAAGCCAACCGGGACAATTACCCCAGGTTTTCTTTTTTTTTTTTTATTCTTCTCTACATACATCGAACTCATCTTTCCTCGGTCATCGTAAAGCGGCACGTGGGCACAACGTAATGGCGACGAGTTCTGTCATCCGCCAGTTCACTTACCTAGCCGACCATTGCCATACGCTAGCGTCTGAATATTTATGGTTGACAATAGAAAACATAAGTCGGAAATGTTCATCTCCTTTATCAACTCGAAGGATCCTTTAAGTCATGCAACATATTTATTACCATTTAACAGTAACTGGCAAGGGAAAACACAGACAGACAGACGCTTCAAGGATGCAATGGCATCACGTCTTTCTTACGCTTCACAGACGTAGCCAGATGTTCACTGTACTACAGTACGAGTAAAACTATATCAATTGTAATGGTTCCCTCTAAATGTATCGAGCAGCACTCGCTAAACCTCCGATTAACCTTTCGACGCAAGCCAAGAACAATGTCACCCACGCAACGTCCCTGGCGACCTGCCTCAATGGGACAATGGCATTTGCCGCAGGACGGGGCTGGATCTGCAATTTAAACTGTCCTCCCGCGAGACGCAGCTGGTCGGAAGACCGGCCCACGGGCGCCGTGAGTAATCCCACGTGCGCGATGACCAACAATTACCTACGTGCCTCGGGAGTGACACGGAGGGCGGAAACTGCACAGCGTGGCCGTTGAGCAAGGCGGCCGTGGCTGGCAGCCTCGAGCTACGCAACTCGCATTCAATGCCAGAGAGAGAGAGAAAAAATGAAGAAAATAAAACGGTTCACGCCCTATTCATGAAAACGGAGCGACTGCGCGTCATGTATTAGCAAAGCTAACGCTTTGCCAATAACGTTGCATACGTTTATGCCGTATTCCAACGTATCACGAAACACTGTGAACTTGTCATACCTGCGATGTATTTCAACTTTCAGTTTGCAGAGTAGAAGGACCTGCTAGTCGCTCGTCAGTGAGTCAAACAGGAAGCAAAGAGTCTACACCAATACGAGGGTTCGACCGTCGACGTCACGCCCTTGAGGTGGCGCTGCTGTCGGCACGGCTCATGCAGAGGCTTGACTCAAGCGAATATGGTTTCTGCGTACGTGCAGTGCCCACACCAGGTGTAAGCAAACGCGTACTTGTTTGTAAACAGCGTACAGGTGTTTCCACGAATTCTGTTTGCAATGTTGAACTATTCGGATGGTCACTCTATTTTTCTCCCTCAGTAATGACCTTGCCTCAGTGGATGGGCATTCTCCAGAACTTCTGGCACCTAAGGCAGGATGCTAAACGGGCACTGCAATATAGTTTTGGGCGCCTTATCATCACGATGTCTGATCATTCGAAGGCGTTTTAAACACAAAAGTGGGCGTAAAACGAAGATGGACACCAAGGATCGACTAAGATCAAGTAATGACTGTGGACTTTATAGTTTAGTGGGCATCGGTTATTTAAAAATTGATATCAAAAAGTTATAAGATGCTTGTTGAGATCTGTTGCGGTGTTAGCATAGTTTTATATTTTATGTGAAAATACTGCAGCCATTGATCTATACGAAACACTGAACAACCTCCGCGCGTTCTCGTCTAAATATAACTTAATACAGGGTGTTTTTTTCGTCTGTCCTGAACGTTTGTTTTTCGTATTTTTTAATGAAAGTTGCATTAGGGCATTAGTGCTGTGGGAAAAGTTTTTTTTCTTCCAAAATTTTTATTGGAATTAAAAGGATTACCTTGAATAATTCAGCCCAAATTACAAAGTTGTTAGCACAGCTAAGTAGTGAAAGACCGCAGCAGTGTCGTCGCCGAGTCAATTCTGTTCCTCTGTGGTTTGCACCAACCCCGGGATGGCTCATAACCTGCCATTGTGAGGAGCCCACTTCTCACGCTTTGAATGGAGTTTCGTCCTCACGATGTTTTACTTTGCCGAGGCTCTCTCACGCGACAAGAGATACCCCATTGTTTCTGGAACGGCCATTTTTCGACACCCACGAAGGTCGACCCGGGTTGTGAACTGACTGCGCTTAAATAGCCCCACTTTCTTGAGTGTGCACTATTTAACCCGCTGCTGAAAACCGCACAACTAAAGTCGCTTGTTTCTTGTTGGACTCAGTCAAAATCCCTATATTCGCCCTTTTCTTTTCTTCAAAATTGTGTTAGTGTGAAGTTTGTCATTTGACCTCACTTTCTGTTGACGCGCGTAAGAGCTGCACCCATTATGGTAATACCCAAAACAAGCGAACTGGTAACTGTTAACCTTGTCCCACCGCCTCCACTACCTCTGGCGTCGCTAGTTTCCATGTATTTATTCAAGATCAAGCCATTATTTTTGTGTCTACGAGGCTAACGTAGACATACAGGCAGCTAACTCTTGACGTGGTGAATAATATGACGACTTTATACAGTAAGAACGCACACACACACACTTTTAACTCTGACACAATCTCAGAAAGTTTTGATCTTACTACTGCACTGGAAATTGGCATAAATTGACTAATACTAGGAAAACATCGCTGAGAACGCTTACTACGCAGGGCGCATGACGCGTAAAACAGTTTCGTGCATAGATGTCTGATGCCATGACTACGCCATGTGATTTGTCTAGCCGACACAGCTTGTACACATGGCTTCACACTCAACTTGGTACCATGGCATACGTGTTGACAAAGCTCTCGATATAAGCCACGGGTTCCCGAAAAATTTGAAGGTATTGCTATAAAATCCGGTACAAAAATGGACAGATTTTTTCATTCAAGAGTCATTACATGGTATCATAAACCCATTATCACAGCATTATAATTTTGAGCGTCAGTATCTTTTCTGACAGATAGAAGGCAAAATCAAAATAGCCCTGCTCATGCCACAAGCATGTGCGTCATGCCACCTATTCCTCCTGTTTTTGTGTTCATAATTTATGCAATCAAGAAGATATCATTATCGGAAACCTCAAGGTGGCAGCCCCCATAAACACGCCTAAATTGTCTCTCTAGAGTCTAGAGTGATAGAGAAAGCCAACTCAAGACATACAAAACAATAGCTCCCTAAAAAGGGACAACAACAAATTTGATCGATGCTATTTATATTTGGCTCACTCAACCTCATCAGCCTCTCTATTTCTTTATCTACGGCCATGACTAACATCTCTCACCCAATGCAAGTGAAGACATCGCGACACACCACCGCATAAATGTTCGCCCACTTTCGGGGATACTTGTCGATCGATCTACGAACCCCCGTTGTTTGCTCAATCTATAGGGTGCAATAAACCGCCATTTTCCAGCTTGTGCGGGCATAAATAAGGCGGTCAGGCGACAACGGTCGCCAGCTGGCGAGGTAGACAGAGGACGTTGCGCAAACACCAGCGTTCCCTGCCAGGGGCCCCTGGTCGACAGGGGGCTGCTGCCCACTCCCGTGCTGTGGCCCACGCCGCGTCAGCATCCCACGACAAAAACGGCGATTTTTGCTTATCTGGGCTACTTCCGCCGCTGCCCCATTCATTGTGCCCGATCCCATTTAGGCGACCCACGCAATGCCGAAGTTCAACCGAGATAGGGCATTCCTCTCAGCGTTCGATGACATCTCTGATGCGCAGGGGGATGCGCCGTACCAGAGGTGGGTTTCGGCCTTATGCCTTGAACGATGATTTAAAATTCAAACTTCAAATCAAGATGCACGATACACCGCCCGGTGCATACCACACACTCTTTCCAAACGTGTAGTATCGTTTGTATACGGTGTAAAGTGACCATTCGTTTCCCTTTTTACCTTACCTTTGTCTCCAAAAATTGGGAAAGGAGAATCAATTTGGTTTTAGTTGTTTGTTTTTACCCATGGCTTACAAACACGAGCATATGATTTACCTTTGTTCTTTTGTAGAACTGCCCGTCAATATTTGCGCGTACGCGTTTCAGCCAGCCCAGGTAACCTGTTCGAGACGCCCTGAAGAAGTTGTATTCTGTACTAAAACGTCGGGTGTCAGTCGGAGGCTCGTCACGAGATTTTTGTTTTCATTTAACAGAGACTGCTACAACACAGCCGGAACAAGAATGCTTACAATAAACGCATTGCTGCGAGTTGAATGTTCCTGTCACAGCCCCACCAAATCACGTCGATGAAGACTCACCTACCCCCTCACAGTTTATACAAATCTCTTCATGTAAGCGTACTTTGCTTTGTTTTTTTAAACTTGCCACAAAAAGGGCGACCTCTAAGCATATGCGGCCGCGCAATGATTCACGCTGCTGTACGCTACACACCCCAAAGTCTTATTTCCGTGTAACAACAATATTCACGTGCTAATTCCACCTCCGTGACACGTACACTTAGAGAAATCCTTGAATACGAGACACTCCCACGTAATTACAACATTAAGGTTAATGGAAACCGAGTGTTGGAGAGTCGGGCTGCACAACCAAAGTATGTCGACAGAGAGCTCAATTCGGAACGACGACACACGGAAAGGAATATGCGGGTGTCGCATGCGTGTGAGAACCAAGTCCACGGTCCGGGGATAATTCAATTGTTCTATGCGAGGCGATGAAGCGCGCGTCTCGGGACGCAGGAGGGAACGGGCCTGCCGCTTCGCGAGATTGGTTACACGGTGTCTATTTCGGGTCTTTTCGCACATTGTTCCCCGTTCCGTTTCTCTTTGCAGTGAGACAGAAAACGTCCGTGGCTGCAAAAGAGTAAAAAGACTGTCTAAACGTCTTCGTGAACCGTCTCACAGCAAGATCTGTTCTTGGCGACTAACCGACGTTCACCATCGTCGAGTGAACGGAGAAAGGAGTGAAGATAGCATCGTCCCGGAAGCCCGCTCACAAAAGAGACTGAAAACAAAACTGCCCAGCTCATTTTCGACGTCCATGAGCTTAGCTATATAATTATATATATATATATATATATATATATATATATATATATATATATATATATATATATATATATAACCTGCTACAAGTTACCACCAAGCTGAGGAGATGAAGCGGTGTTCTAGATGCGTGTTAAGCCCGGTTCACAAGTTGCGTTTGACTGCGTTTGACTGCGTTGCGGCAGCGAGACACCAGGACATCCCTGCTGCTTATATCGCGTGCCAAGAAGATTCCTTGAATTGGATTCCACGCTTCATACGAAGCACAGATGTGCCGGTGGCTCGCTTTCGGTTCTCGCCGCAACGCAGTCAAACGCACTCAAACGCAAGTGTCTGAACCGGCCTTTAGAGTGGCTAAAGATAGAAGGCCCATAAGAAATGTTTTGATGTCGGTAAATTTGGCTCATTACCACCAAACGTAGGTAATCAAGCGGTGTTCTAGAGTCGTGTTGGAGGGGCTGAACATAGAAAACCCACAAGATTGTTTAGATGTCTGGGAATTTGGCTCAGTAGCTTCGCTTCGATATGCTAGACATTCTAATTTGAAGTTTTAAGAGAAAAGTGAGCGATAGTGTACCGTGAAACAGAACATGTCGGAAATAAGAACGGCGCAGAAAAATGCAGCACCGTTTTGCAGGCACGCTTCTTTTCAGATACTTTTGATCATAGTCTATATAAATTAGTGTATTTGAGGTTATCGAATTCTACGTTGAATTCGGAATTTCTGTTGGAACACCTGTTTTAAGAACATATTTGAACATCAAGTGTGAGCGCGAAGCTTGGTCGAGATCTTCGAGATACATTAAGCGTCCTTCAAAGCATGTTTGGTGACTGGAAAAGCAACTGTGATGATCGAACACGCGTATACTGCTAAAAGAAAAACTTCAGGATTTTCCATACTGATAGGTTTGGTTAGATGCATTAAGAGGTCATTTTGTTGAACGAGGCCAATAATCAAGCTGCACTCTAAAGCAAATAATTAAGCTGCACTCTAAAGCTACGAGTTTGTCCTCTCGTTTTTGTATGTGTACTGTCATGTGCGCAAGAATAATAATTGCAAAGTCACATTATGTTTTTTTTTAAAGTATTCGTCGCGTTATTACTTGCTAGTGTGGCCAAATTAAGATAATTACTTTTTTTTTCGTTTTGGCGCAGTTTACACTTAAATAGGTGGATAAATATTAAATTTAGTTCACTTTCAAGTCATTTAATCTACGTTTCCGGCTTGGTGATTAATCTTCCCTTAGTGGTCCGGGGAACGCTTATATCACTTTCACTGAACGAGGGCCACACACACTCCGAGGGAAAGTACAATAACTAAGGGAGCACTTGAACTTTAATGTGGACAGCATTGTCTCGTAATTAAAAACAAAAGTTAGACAAACAACCTCGCGCTATAGCTAATGGCTCAGTTAACTTCCCCTTTTTCTTGGAACAAAGTTCCTGATAATGCAACAACCTTCAATTACGTCGAAGTGACAACCATTTGACTCTTTCCTTTTTTAGTTTTTTGGCCTTTAAGTTTTAACCACTTACAAGGCCGTTGATGACGGTATGATCTACTTTGTTTTCGTTTACTTCTTTTTTTTCTCGTTTACTTCGAGGAAAGTGGGCCCTCATGATTTACAATATTTATCTTGCATGGTTACTTAATTGCTACTTCCGCTTTCTTGGCAACAACTCCGATAAGGCAATCTCTCGAACGTGTACTACCGTCTTTCGCTTCAAACCTGCTATTATAAAAAGAGAAGTTACGCTGTGCTACGTACCTCCTATCCGACTCAGGTCACGCAACGTGGACAGTCCTGCGGAGCGTGCGGTACCGTCGGGTGAGTCACCGGTCGCCTTTGGTGGCGCCCGACCTCGTCGAGACAAAAGGCAAGCGTGACTTCGTTCATTAAACGACGCGTTGACCGGTGCGCGCTCACGAAGCCACGCCAAGTGGGCTCTTATACGCGCCATGACACGTGGACAGACTCCCGACTTTCTCGCGTGAGCTGCAGCGGCAGGGCATCGGAGCAGGACACCGGCCGTCACTCTTCCCGGTTGCGAAGTATTTCGCTGCTCTTGTGACAAGAGTTGCCGGCAGTTGACCAGCTTCTCTCGATTGTCAGGAAGATGCGTGGAAGGGTGAACGAAACCAGGGAGAAGAGGTTCTTTAGGTTTGTCCCATGAAAATCAACGCCGCACTCCGACGGCTGGCAATGACGACGACTTGCTTCAACGAAAGAGCGATTAAATTGAAGCTGGTTGTTACTTGGCTGCTGGCTCGACTAGAAGCTCCGAAGCTGCGAGATCACCCAAGAAATCTGGGAGGTTTTTTAAAGACGTGTAACTTTCCTTTATTAAAAAAAAGAAAGAAAGGTTAATAAAAAAGTTTGTTGAGTTAAGACGCGTATTCATGATCAATTTTTCTTCTTCCGTTGCAGCCCTTCTTAAAGAATATAAAGCGTGCTTTCATCCTCTATGACGACCTACAGATTAAAAAGGAACAAAAAAAAAACTAGTTTGAGACACTTTAATGTGTCACCAAGGAAAAAATTAAAAGAGGAACGACTGCAATCTCATTTAGCGCATTGATCTAATTAGTGCTTTTGCAGTGTGTCATCTTAGGGCTTAAATATGGGCATCTTTACACGCTAGATCCCCAATATCAAAATTATTAACACAATAAAAGTTATCTCTAAAAACATTTAAAACTTTTTAATATATAGAGACAGCGAGGAATTAATATAGGCAGATCCATTGTGTTGTGCTGCCAACTGTCACTATGAGCTGTCATTTTTTACATGTCATTTTTATTATTTTATTAATTATGATAAAAAATTTTGATAGAATTGATGAAATAGAGTATGTTTCATTCTTGCTCACTTTTTCTATAGTAACAGAGGGCTCACTCCAAGCGTAGTCACTTTTAGAAATACCACTTCTGAGGCAAAATCGTCCGTGTTTAGCCTATGATGTTTAAGATGGATGTCGGTATGACCCGAAAACATATCGTCCGGTTTCCTGTTATAGCCTTCCTAGCGACGCCCGGGGCTTTCATTGAGTGACCACACTCTGGAGCTTTAATTAGATCTATCGAGCGGCACAACAGCTACCCTCCCTGGTGGACCCCAGCACGAGGCTCACCGTTATCTCCTCAAGTGTGCCCATAAAAGTGAGTGCTTCACTTTCATCGAGTTTTGTCATAATATACACATTCACCGAAGATACGATATTCCTGAGAAAAACCATACGACACCTGCCACAGTATATCTCGGAGGTAAACAAGCGAAACCGTCAGTAAAAGTACCCCCCCCCCCTTAACCAGAAAAAGAACAAAAAAAGTCAGCCGTTTTATTTGACCTGTCAAAGGACGTTCGCGGCATACGGTCGGGTGTTTGCTCCCGCCCTTACTTCCCCTCAATCAACAACGGGAGTGCTTTTCGCTACGCGCACCGCATACGCCGGAGAAGCCCACGCGCCTGACGAACGTCAGAACGAACAGGTGTGGGGTGGTCAGGGTTTCGGCTATTCAATTCATCCCGTTTCCCGAGCGCTTGAGGAAAAAAAAATTCCTATAAATAATTCAGTCAACTGAGTGCAATAAAACTTTTCACGAAGGTGTCCTTAGGTACCGCAATATTTTACTTGAAGTTTAAGAGTAGATTCCAGGGGAAAAAAACGCTTTAGCCCTGAGGAATATTGTTTTTCTTCCACATGCGACAGCGAAGGAAAACGGTAAAAATCGTATCCCAGCGTGCATGGCACCATTTTTGGGTATAGAACCCTCAACCAGATGGCTTTTACCGTTTTCCTTTGTGTGCATAGGAAAAAGCAACAATTTCTAGGCTTAAGCTTTTTTTTTTTCTGGAACCTACTCATAAAATGTAAGTATGATGAATTTACAACCTAAATCTTTGGTAAAAAGGTCTGATAAATTCTGTGCGTTAGTTCATTTATACCGACTTCGTTTACTCCCGGATAGCGCTCAGAAACGCCCTGCACGTACGCTGCAAGATTTGCTCTCTTTGAAAGTTTCGCTTTTCTAATGATACCGCCTTTCATTGAGCAGAAGTCGTAGGTTAGCCTGAACCAGGCGACAGAACAGTTTAAATGGTAGCAGTACCAGATATTCGAATTGATTGAAGTTGTATGTAAACATCGCAGCTTGCCGAACAAGAATGGTCGGGACGTGTGGCAGTTTAATTAATTTAATGTGGAACAGCCCTTACGTAAAACTTACAGGCAGACTATAGAAATTCTATCCATATTTAAATGACCCGTTTAACTTCCTATCCATTCACGTCGTGTCGACTGTTTTCAATAAGGTTTGTACAGACCCTTTTAACCGAAGTCCTGATGCAGACTCTAGAGAATGCTATATCATGTCTTTCATCACGTATCGATTGATTCTCTGTCAGCATATTTCTAGACTTGATAGAATAATTAGATGCAGTGCGGAAAAAAGAAACATCACACCCAGTTGCAACCCCCTGGCGGGGGCTACTTTCCGACTGTATCAAATACTTCTTGCTTCAAGCAAGTCAATAAACTTGGAGATATAGTTCACGAACCCTTAGAAACTGCTATTCCGTATGAATTATTGGCGAGGAAAAAGAAACGCATTGTAAAATTTTAAACATCCGGGGTGATGCTCGTTCAAAATCATTGCCTTTAAAGTGCAGAGGGCCCTGCCTTCTGGTAAATTTTAAAATCGGGTTAAACCCGATTTTCCACCGAATTCGAAGAAAATCTTTTTAAACAATTCTCACGTTTTTTGGAGTTGTAGAAATGTAGACTCAATGACGAAACTCGTTGAAATCGTGCATGACAGAAGCAATGCAAAAGATATTGAAATATTACTTTCGAGAAAGTTTTTTAGGGTAAATATGCTAGGGGATACTACCGTGACTACCAAAGCTTAATGCCGAGCTGAAGTTGCTCGGCGTTGCAAACAGAAGCTTTGGTGTGAAACCAATATCTCAGTAAAGATATTCCTGAAGACTGGACAGGTCTACAGGTGGGAGAGAAATTCTGCGCATGCAGATAATTATGAATGCCAATTACTTTTTTTTTAATTGAAATATTCAAGTAAGCATTTATATTAGGTATCAATCCGATTATTTGGACATTAATGAATTGTTTTTATAAATAAAGAAATTCATGTCCTAAAACCGATTATAAGTTTTTATCAACGTTTATAGTTGTTGATATATGTATATAACCCGAAAAACCCGAATTTTGTTAGTTTCTAGAAAAACCCAACTACTCCCCTATTTCCGAGCTTGGAAAATACTGCCCGAATTTTACACAGATTTTTTTTGTTTAGCGAAGCCTGAATTTGAAGTTCCCTACGCGTATAGAGTGGAGCAGACAACACGACTGAATTACAAGCGTTACGAGTGCTCCGTGACGTGTGTATTTGTGGTATTTGCGTATGTGAACACAGCATTGGCAAGTGCATGTTTCCGTGGATGTATTGTTACCTAAAATAATGTTCCAATTTATTCTTTTCAGCGAGAAACTGGCCATTTTTCTATAGAAAGGTGCTGAAAAGTTGTTGGAATCAATCTATTTTCTACATAACTGCTGTTCAATCACTATACACTAGGTTCTATGGAATACCTACAAATAAAAAACGATAAAAACGCAGCTTTGCGCACATTTTTAAGAATATCTATAACCTCTATACTTTATGCCTATATATAAATTCAATAGAAAGTGAATGGGCGCATACAATTATTTTCCATTGGGCGGATTCTCTGACCTAATGAGGAATTGGAGAGGGAGAAAGAAGGTTGCTCTTGTTACGAAAACCAACTTTGGAAACTTGAGACAAGTCGGTACATTTTATGATCATTTTTTAAAGCGTTCAGGGGAACTGAGTCTTCTGGGCAAGAGCAGGTTCTATAGGTTTTCAGAAGGCGGAGTCATAAAAAGCTCAGCATCCTGCAAAATAAGGATTACGCAGAAAGGACTTAAGGAACCCTTTTTCCACTCGACTTAATAGCGGAGAGCTTATACAGACTACCCCAGTATTTATGAATCAAGTAGAGCAATACGTAA
>JAZHYW010065347.1:0-10490 GCA_037355805.1 Ixodes ricinus
AAATGTAGGTAGAATCCAGATAGAATCCAGATAGATTTCCAGTTCCATAATCCAGATAGCGAAAACGTATACTGGAATATTCCGAGAGGGCAGCGAAGCTGCTTCCGGAGATTATGAGCTCGCACTTGTGCTTTTTAACACACTGCGCAGAAATCTTGAAATGGACAACAGACGGCGGTCGTCGCCAGGAGTCCTTCTACGCTCTACGTCCGGGGAAAGATGGAACATTTTCTTTTCTCGCAGCTCAAGAAAACGAGGAGAAGCTCTGCGGTCGCCTGCGTGTTCTCTACACGCTCGCGGTTTCCGGAAGTTACGAAAACGTTCGTCTCTCAGGATTACCAGACATCGCTGAATGCAACCTGCAGCTGCGACTTGCCTCTCGGTACGTCTACTCTGGCCTGGCAAAGAGTTTCAGTTGCTCCTTCTCTTCTCTTTCTTGGATAGAATCGGATTTTGTTTTCTTCAGAAGTTAGCGTTATCTAGTAGTTGCTGGACCATATATCCGAGTCCTCCGTTGTTTAACACACCGCGCTCTCGTTGTAGCAGCCGCGTCCCTCACTCATCCCACTTGACCTTGCTGCGTCTTCCGATAGCGCTCCTGCGCCGCTTTGGTGGTACACAAATACCGCAAGCTAGTGCCTTCATAATATCTGTGGTTCTGCTTCGCTGCCGCCGAGCGCACACCGAGGAGAGTCACCGCCTCGAGAGAAGGCGCGGACTGAACGAGGAGAGTTCAATCGGCGACTCCACGCTCCACGCTGCACTCTCTATTAAGGCTACCATCCGCGGATGCAAGAGCGATAAGGCTGGCCCTATAGATGCCGGGCGCATTCGATACCATGATCGGAATTCAGTGCAGCCTTAGAAGTGACTCTACTTTCTTAGTATTCTCCAAGAAACATTTAGCTCGGCGCATTATAGCCTTTGATGCTGCTGCGCCACTAAGCTTCTCATCATTACCATCAACGAAATCATCAACGAAATGAGGAAAACCCACCTACTAAGAGTAAGTGCAGGAGCCGAGGAACGCTTTCTCACGCGGTCAACAGAATAAATTAATAAACGAAGATGCGATGCGCCACAAAACGGTCTGATATCCCCACTCCGCGAAAAGCTTTCTTATTTAAGCCGCAGTCAAACTACTCGTACATCACTTAAAATATAAAGCAGTGTTCGCTTCGGGCAATGACGACAAAAGTATCTGCGTACACGACTCGGACATGTGCGAATCATGTTTGCTTTTTACATGCGCGTGCTTCAAACATACCTCCAGACAATCTTTGTATGACCAATGCAACAGAGCAGCTACGAAAACAAAACACACCTGCGATCAGTAGTCTCGCAGACTTTCTTTTACACGATGAATGAGCAGTGTGACCGCGGCTTTACGCGCACCCATTCGACGTCTCTAAACTATGGTCCTCGCGTATATGGGGATTATTGTGCAGGCGACTCGACATTCTACGTCCTGTTCAAGGAGGACAGCGTGAGCCATCGGCACGAGCCCGCCCAGCCACCTGACCTTGGATAGCCACGTGACACTGCTGCAACTCGACGAGCCCAACAGCGACAAGCTCTACGAACTGAAGGAACGCTGCTCCAAATCCCACCGCGTCAGGCGAAGTGGTGATTACGGCCTGGCCTATGGAGGAGGTACGTAATCACCCGAAAGCCTCCTGCCCTCTCGGAGGCCGTCTGCTGTTAGCGTTTGTATAAAGACCTGCTAATGGACTCGTTAAAGGCCAGTTCTTACATTAGTGTTTAAGTACGAATAACCGTTTCAACCATCTGTTACCACTTGCAAGGTGTAAGAATCGTAGCAATATGGTGCCTGGTGCGCGTCTACGGCTCGTGTGTTTTCCGCGTCCTGCAAAAGTGGTTCCTCAATCTCCGCCTGATGACGTCACAAAGTGTCAGTGCAGTCACCGGCCACGTTCCTGGCGGTGTGGCAGCAGCAGAAGTGTATGCGGCAGATACCTGTTCCGCTGCAGGTGGCTCTCCAGCTTGATAATCTACGGAAGCTTCGGCCGCCAGGTGTTGGGACACCGCGACGACAGTGACGCTCGCGTCCTGTCGTGCCTTTCTTCCGCACCAAACCTTCTACGCCTAACCGCCTGAATGGTGACATTCAACAGCCTGACACACCGGTTTCTGTGACGTCATCTGTTGCCACTTTGGGGCCACTTTTTCTTGCATGGACCGCGCAACAAGTCACTAAAACACTCATTTTTGGAACTCAGCTTTGAAACCTGGACCAGCTGCCGTCCACCGGAGAATGAGCTAAATACGAAAACAGCGCCACCCTTTAGCGACGAGTTACAACGTTCAAGTTGCTTTATATGGCTACTGCTAGAGTCACTGAATGTTCCCAGAGTATCGAAGCTTTCCAGGCTCGAAGCGCCGAGATGGCAACTCAACCGTTCTTTTTTTTTTTTCTCTTTTTATTGTGGTCATCATGAGCTTTGTAGAAAGCACGTTTTTTTCTTCAAAAACAAAACGGAAAAAGTTTTTTTATGGAATTATTTATTGGAGATTTGCGTACAAAATGACAGGAGCGTGATGTTTTTTTTTTTTTATAAAATTCTTAGTTTACAAGGTTTCGCGGCACAATTAATATTGCTTTTATACAACCATGTCTCACAGCTGATTTCAAGTAGCGCGTCCCGACCTAGGTGCGTCCTCTAACTTCTCGGGGATTAATTGCGACGCGTCCGCTTGGGAGACGGGCGTTAGCATCCCTGAGACCCTTCCACCGCAAATGTTTCGTCGCCAAAATGTCCGATTAAAGCCAGAACAGAACAGGTCACAGAGGACGCTTACCGACTGCGATACTCCCGAATCAATACAAGCAGCCATGCAGTTTCCCGAGTGGCCGCTATGGAAGAAAGGGCGGTGTTGCGACTCGCCATTGGTTTCGGTATTCCATTACGTAATCGCTGCCACTTTTTCAGAGAAGGCTCCATAGCAGTTTCCGAACTGAGTTGTTCTAGTAACGTTGATGAACGGTATAGGATGCTAAACATACCAGACGGAGACGCCTTCGAAGCAATCCATAGAAGCACCTAGAGCAAAAAAGAATTACTCCAGATTTTTCTGCTGTAGGGTCATTCTACCTGGCGGGAATGTGGATGTGAGTAGAGAGGAAGGACTAAAGGTATTGGTCGAGTGCCCGCTGACTTGACAGATTGAAGTAGCGAGTCTAGGAACGGCATCTCGGTACTTTTTTTTTTTTTCCTGTTCTGGGGTGACCCGTGCCTTTATGGCGAATCGGCCGGAGGTCCACAGGGGCATGGGTCGGAGGGCTAAGGCTCCTTATACTGCTGTTCGTTGTTCATTCCCAGATACTACGTGTGAAGTTTATGAGCACGTTGTAATTGTAACCGACAGCGACGAGAGGACACACTGCCGCCATCTATTGTGTAGCCCTGAAAAGACTCCCCGACTGCGTAGAACTAGAACGAGGGTTTCGCAGTATTGGCAAGATCAAATCCACACCCTACTTAGGAGAGAATCGCTGGCAACATTGCTACAGAATTATTTCAGGCACAATGAATGATGCGTACAACATTCACAGCTTTCCGGAGGAGTTCCAAAACTACCCGATAAATGACGCGAGTTTGTATTGTCGTGCGTAAGCGTCTCGCAAGTGGTTGCTACGCGGCTGATCACAGTCAAAGGCAGGTGTTTTGTGCCAGTCTTTAAGTGCGTTCTGGTTCGTATCCATGCGTATCCACGCAAACCAGCAATCGTGCGTGTTTTTTTTATTTGTTTTTTTTTTGTTTTATGGCTGATACATTTGCAGAGTGTAGTTCGCACTGCTTAATCAATGAGCGCCATTGTTAAGACTGCTTCACACACGTCCTGCCTAGGACCCGCTGCGCCGCATTGCAGCCGGCTGTAAGCGGTCGCAAGATGCTTAAAAACCAGTCGTAGTGTAGGTGGCTGTAGTCAAGCGGCAGATGTCTGGGTGCTAGTTTTGAGCGTGTTGATTAGAGCGCGATCAAAGCAAGCAGCTAGTTATGCTAGAACCCTGTGGAATCCGCTTTGATGCCGGCCTCGCCATCAGCACATGAACTGAAGCGGCGGACTCCAGCTGTCCCTTTTTACTTCAAAATTTAATCAAGAATTCGCATGATACCTTTTCTTCTTCACATGACGGGTTATATCGCAGTCTCCAATTACACTTTTTTTGTGTCTTTACATAAATCTTTCACGTATAAGAATTGTAAAACTAGGCAAAAAAAAAAAAAAAAGATCGCCAGTCTTTTCGCGAAGAGCTTAATTATTTACAATAGGGCTGCTTTGACGAGTAATTTAAATAATTTTCTAGACGTAGCTTTACTTTGTAACCGAATAATAAGTGTCATTTCGAAAATTTTAACGATGGTCACAAATGCAGGCAGTTGGTATCCGGGTCAACAAGTCACAATTGAAAGATTAGTCATGATAAGTGATGTTAACGTAGGCAATATAAAACAATTAATGCACACGCAGTAAACCCCTTTTCTTTCGACGCGAGCACACCATCTAGTAGCTACTGCTCGAAGTATTCGAGTCCGGCGTTGCCTTGTACTCTGAGCATGCCCTGAGCCTGCTCTCTAGCCTGATCAGAGCCCGTTGGTACAATATGGTTAAGTGTATGCCTCAGAGTATGAGATCGAACCGCGTCATACCTGGATAATATCTGCCTCTAATACTAGGCGGGGTGTCCTTTTGAAAAGGGCCTATTTCGGGCGGCTCTGGCATTTGCACCGTGCGCTTGTTATTAAACGCATCAGCAGTCCTTTTTTAAAATGGGGATTCGTTTTTTTGAAAGTTGTGTGGCCAGATTTCGCATCGTGATTTGTAAATATTTGACGATGATCATCGGCTCACTACGTTGGTACGTCGATTTGTTAAGAGGCCTTTAATATTAAGATTCGTTAGGAATTTTAATGCAAGATTTGCTAGAAAGTCTCTTTAGTATTAAGTACGTTCAGAATAAATTAAGGCTCATAACATGCCAGGCAACAGCGCCTCTTTCTCCCCAGAGCATTTGTAAGCTAAAGCCGCCGTGTGTACACTGTCCATCCATTAAAAACAGCGTTCGCTGCGGGCGTTTTTGTACTGATTTTTGCAGACAGACCTCGTACATGTAAAAGACAACAGAGTTATTCACATTGGTTGTACATTGCGGGCAACGCACCTGCAAACACGTGTGTATGGACAGTGTGACTGGTTCTTTGTAAGAAGGCGAGCGTCTTTCTTTCACGAGTCACAATCTGTACAATTTCAGTTATTTCAATTTGTGCAAAACTAGCGCTGGGTCGCTGACGCTGGAAGCTAAAAAAATATAATATGTGCATCAATTCTTCCTATTAGCTTACCTTATTATGATCTAACAAAGTATGGGCAAAAACTAAAGTCTCATTTTTTTAACAATGTAACAGTAAAATTATTCCATCTCTTAAATGTAAGTTACATTCGTGCTATTTCTTTTCAGGTTACCTCAAGCTATGACAGCTACGGTGGAAACTCCTACTCGGCTCCGAGCTACTCGGCGCCAAGTTATAGCGCTCCTGCTTACTCCATGCCAAGCTATTCCGCACCAAGCTACAGTGCCCCATCCTATTCGGCCCCAAGCTACAGTGCTCCCTCATATTCCCCACTCAAGCTACTCTGCCCTAAGCTATAGTGCCCCATCATATTCTGCCCCCAGCTACAGTGCTCCTTCTTACTCCATGCCAAGCTATTCTGCCCCAAGCTATAGTGCCCCATCATATTCTGCCCCCAGCTACAGCGCCCCTCATCATTCCATGCCAAGCTATTCTGCCCCAAGCTACAGTGCCCCTTCCTATTCTGCCCCAAGCTACAGCGCTCCTTCTTACTCCAAGCCAAGCTATTCTCCCCAAGCTATAGTGCCCCATCATATTCTGCCCCCAGCTACAGCGCTCCTCATATTCCATGCCAAGCTATTCTGCCCCAAGCTACAGTGCCCCATCCTATTCTGCCCCAAGTTACAGCGCTCCTTCCTATTCCCCACCAAGCTACAGTGCCCCATCCTATTCTGCACCAAGCTATTCTGGCTCTAAGCAGCTCCTTCCTATTCCCACCAAGCTACAGTGCCCCATCCTATTCTGCACCAAGCTATTCTGCTCCAGCTACAGCGCTCCTTCCTATTCCCACCAAGCTACAGTGCCCCATCCTATTCTGCACCAAGCTATTCTGCTCCAAGCTACAAGGCGCTCCTTCCTATTCCCCACCAAGCTACAGTGCCCCATCCTATTCTGCACCAAGCTATTCTGCTCCAAGCTACAGCGCTCCTTCCTATTCCCCACCAAGCTACAGTGCCCCATCCTATTCTGCACCAAGCTATTCTGCTCCAAGCTGACAGCGCTCCTTCCTATTCCCCACCAAGCTACAGTGCCCCATCCTATTCTGCACCAAGCTATTCTGCCCCAGGTTACAGCGCTCCTTCCTATTCCCCACCAAGCTACAGTGCCCCATCCTATTCTGCACCAAGCTATTCTGCTGCAAGCTACAGCGCTCCTTCCTATTCCCCACCAAGCTACAGTGCCCCATCCTATTCGGCACCAAGCTATTCTGCTCAAGTTACAGCGCTCCTTCCTATTCCCCACCAAGCTACAGTGCCCCATCCTATTCTGCACCAAGCTATCTCTCTGCTCCAAGCTTACAGCGCTCCTTCCTATTCCCCACCAAGCCACAGTGCCCCATCCCATTCTGCACCAAGCTATTCTGCTCAAGCTACAGCGCTCCTTCCTATTCCCCACCAAGCTACAGTGCCCCATCCTATTCTGCACCAAGCTATTCTGCCCAAGTTACAGCGCTCCTTCCTATTCCACCAAGCTACAGTGCCCCATCCTATTCTGCACCAAGCTATTCTGCTCCAGTGCCAGCGCTCCTTCCTATTCCCACTCAAGCTACAGTGCCCCATCCTATTCGGCACCAAGCTATTCTGCTCCAAGTTACAGCGCTCCTTCCTATTCTCCACCAAGCTACAGTGCCCCATCCTACGCGGCACCAAGCTACACGCTCTCTTCCACGCCCCACCAAGCTATTCTGCACCAAGCTACAGCGCTCCTGCCTATTGAGCTTAATGCTGCTGTGCTCGTTATTCGGCCCAAAGCTATTGAGTCAATAAATGATATACATACACTGGACCACTCTTTCAACCTCTGCAACTTAACGTTGAACCAACTGGACAATTAAAGATTCCTATTCGTACCCTGTTATCTTTTGACACTATTTATAATACTCGCCACTCTTACCGTTGGAGCCTAAGGTATGATTTACTAAATGATGGCATAGGTTCTTGAGAGATGTAAAAGGAAGATTTTGCCACCACGGATGAATGGTTTGCGAAGTCTAACCTTTTGTTGTTACTGCGGACAAATATAGGGCATATGATAACAGCCGGGAAGTTCCCGGTAATTACTAATACCGAGACCTTTTGTGCAGCTTTTACTTTGTTGTCAAGTGTCCTTACAGACTGCTGGAAGTTTCTGGCGTATTTGTACGATGTGGGCTAGTGATAGCATGGTAGGAATTAGTCTTTACTTAGATAAACTCCATGTGGTTCTAAAATTGCTTTATCATATATTCTGGTCTCGCAAATAATAAGAATGTTCTGCTTGTGAGCTTTCTCATGGGAAACCATACCACGTGAGACCATACTTCAGCTCTGGTTGCTATAGGCTTGACTGGATCTAGAATGACAACAATCCTTCCCATGATTTATGTCAATCGTCTTGCACAACGATGGTTGTAAAAAGCACGGTCTACAATGCAGCGATGCAAACATTACAAACTGTGTTCCTGCTTTGCTATTGTCTCCTGCGTCTAGACAACCTAACAACAAGGACAATATATACGATGGAGGCCCTGCAGTGGTAGACAATTCTTTAAGGTTAGCTTCACGGTCAACAAATACTCTGCAAGTGAGTGCCTATCAAACACGATGAGCGACCGGACCCGGAGTTTGCCGCCCCTTTTTCACCTGGAGTAAAACACTGGCTTACACGGATGCGAACGTCTACCGACCGACTCTGACAGAACCGGTTTCAATCCTCTTGTGACCGCTTACGACGAGGCCGCGCAGCGGCATGGCCACGATGGTGGTCATGAAAGGGGCGGTAAAAGCCGGTTGAGTCGGATTTGGTCGTAGCCGGTCACAAGTGTGTTTGAACCAGCTCTTTAACATCCACGTCCAGCGGGCACAGACATGTGTTGATTGTACTTGCCAGATTGGGCCTCCAAATGGATACTGGCGCGGAAACTAAGAAAAATTCCGGGGACACCCGAGAGCACTTCGCGCGAGCTGTGAAATGAGCAAGCATGAATGTCGTTCTTCCTGCTCCCCTAGTTTGTTTGCGGCGTACTGGCGTGGACGGCAACGTTTCACTAATGCCGAGGTTGCGGCCGACGGCCCGAGCGCGAGCTCTCGTGACGCGGCTCGCGCCGCGCTGGGCTCGGCGCGCAGCCTTTCCGGAGTTCGGCCGTGCGGGCCCTGCAGGCCTCGGCTCAATACCTCCTAGAGAAGAAGGGGCCGTGGCGCTCTTCTCGTGACGTCAGCGAAGGAAGGCCATCGGGGGCGAGCGTCGAAGCGAAGCAAGCGCGTGGATCGACCGTCGTAACGCGCTGGTAGTCACATACGCGTATCATATTAGCTAAAGGAATGCTGCACATAGCAACGGGTTCGAAAACATTTTATGTACACGATCAAACTATTACGCCACTAAATAATCGGTACGAAATGCACGAGGTATGCGTATAAGACGTCTACAGAAAAATGTGATTATTTTAAGTCGAAAACATTGAGTCACGCAATTATTGTTGTAAGAATGCATATTTTATAGCAGAAATACTTCGACGAGTATGGCGAGACACGCGGTGCAATTGGAAACAGCAAAACGGGATGAGTTAAAAAATCAGGTAGATTTAGTCAACGCGGACAAGGCAAGACAAGTTTCACTGACGATCATGGAAGCTTTGTTATCGCGTGCAGTCATTGAATTGTTGCATCATACCCCGGCCACATGGCAAAATTAATGTGGTTTGGCTCGAATTACATTATGGAGTCAACAAATCTGTTGCGGCGCTCGTATAATCACTCAAAAACAGCGAGCTGATTAAATCCTATATCACTGAATGGAAAATATATTAACTTTTCCGTGTGGCAGGTTACTAAACTTACTACTTAGTCAACCAATTTAATCTCTCCCTATGGGTCGACAGCTGCCTTAGAACAAAATATTAACTTATTTTGTATATATTACTACTCATTACCTTGATAACAAAGCTAAGATTCTAGTAGCAACGCAGTAAAAAGGCCATGAAAATAACATTAGTATAAATAAACACAGAACCACAAACAACGCACTTGCAATAATCACACGAACTTGTTTTTCACCTTCTAGTAAGAAAACTAGATTACCGCACATATTTACAAATGTCGTCGCCACTGCACACGAATAACGACAAAGAACAAAATTCCAATCAGTCACGTCGATTAAAAAAAACGATTGCAGCATTTTTACTTGCGTCCTACATGACTAAGAAAGCCCGTAAATAGTTGTTTCTCACCTGTCAATCGTATCCACTTACGTCCCACAATATCCGTGACGAAAACGTTTTGTTCCCACGAACTCCAAGGAGCCTCTCTCTGGCCGAGAGAGATGTCTATCTATTATTCAGGCCGGGTCAATCGTTGGCTAGTTGCTCACACATGTCACTCAAACCGTGTGCAGGACTTGTTTCACGAATCCACTTAAATGTCGTAGTATCAAGCGATCACAAAAAAAACTGCCCGAGACTACGGTGATGACAGAAATACGACGGGGAACAAGTTTCAAAAGTAACAGACACGAAAGCAGCGGCGACGAAAGGCGTAACGTTGTCGACCCCATCTCTTGCTCGTGTGCGCTCCCTGCGACAATGACTGAATTTTTTTTCGGTTTTCCCTTCCCCTCTGAAATGTGTCCAGCGTTCCTTTTTTCAGACAGTCAGCGAAAGCTCGCCACACAACGCGTAGATTTGCCAGAATCGGAGCCCGTATGTGAGGAAAGGTGTGGCATCGGAGCCGGTTTGCTTCGAAAAAGTGTGGAAGCTGCGGGACTGCACGTCAGGTCCCGTGGTTACGGGGATACTCATAAATATAAATCTGGCACTCTCAACCCTTTTCGGTAACACGTTGTATATTACGTTTATATATAATACGCTTATATAATAAACGGTGCAAGACTGCGCCTTTGAAACGTATATTAATGTCGGATAAATGCGCACTGAACAATTCACCGCGCCCCTTGACGAGAAACATTTTTTTACGTCGATAGCAGATATTTTCTCACGCGTAGTTGCGCCATGGCCTTCCTTCCTCCGACATTATGACATATTCTCTCGGGCGCTATGGCCTCCTTCTCTGGGAGGTGTTGGCTCGGCGGTCAGCCGCTCCCATTTACGGCGTGCCGGCGCGCTGCCTCGCCATGGAAAGA
>JAZHYW010065348.1:0-36381 GCA_037355805.1 Ixodes ricinus
ATTACGTATTGCTGCTAGAATACCGTGATGTAGTATAGGACCCATGGTTGCAAAACGAGCGACTAATGCGGTGAAAACGTTCAAAAGAAAGCCCAGCGGTTCATCTACAATCGGTTCGCGACAGACGATCATCGATAACGGAACTCTACCAGCAATCGGGCGTGCTACCTGTGCCATACGAAGGAAAGCTACCAAGCTATGCGTTACCCACTTCCAGCTTTTCAACGGCATGAGTGGTCTAGATATTTACCTGACTACGTCGCAGCCAACACAAGTCGTCAAACCAAGGCCGAAACACGATAAAACAATGGGAGAGACTTCCTCCAGTCCCAATTGATCTAGGCCCCCTTGAAACGTACTCTCGGCGTGCGATCACTCCTATCCAATGACATGTACGCAACGTATAAACAACCGCTGATATAAATAACAGCTGTGTTAATCTCGCTCTGCCACGAATCGCTCATGTATTCCACTCCTCATTTATTTAATTTGTTATGTTTATGTGACACGTGTAAGCTATCTACTGCTACTGATGACTTCTCACGCTGTTTAATTTAAAATGTTTCGTTCTTTTGTCTGTACTCACATTACGTTACTTGTGTACTTTTTTGAATCTGTTCAACTCATGATGTTTCGTTTTTGCTGTACTAGCACTACTCGAGTGCTGCCTCAGGCCTCTGTACAGCAGGTTCGAAGCACTGGGGCGAGACTGAAGGCTGGTTCACACATTCGCGACGGTTGCGTCAGCATACAACCGAAACAACCACCGCAATGACCAACAATACCGCAGCAACCGTGACTTATGGAATGCTTCGCGAAGCTACCCCTTGCATCGCTTGCCGCGCGGTGTACGGTGAACACTTGTCCCGGCTATTTTCTTTAGTTGACGGCCTTCATTTCCGCTGCTGCATGCGACTGCAACCAACGCAGATCTCGTGAACCAGCCGTGACTCCGTACTGTGCGCGGTGCCGCTTCTTCTGAGCCTTTCCTGGGAGCCTGGAACATTCTACCTCGTTCAATCTGGAAGTACACTCTGGGAATGAACAAGCTACACGGCTCTCCAGCGTTCTAGAATTTTCTGCTTACATACAAATATAAAAAACGATACGCTGTGGCGGGATTCGAACACCGGACATCTGCTTGAAAGCCAAACGCGCTGGCTACTTGGCTAGCTACGTCTTTTTTATTGTTCTTGGCTAGCGGCACATGCAGGAATTATGGCAATGAACATTATATCTATGCGGAAACTTAACATAATTATTTTATTATTTTTATGGTTTTACCTAGATTCTGCCGTCCTTTGTTCCACCAAGAGACGTAATTATTAGAAGGAATGTGGGATGAGTGCATGAATTCATATGACTTGGCGACTAGAAACACACAAACAAAATTGTGTAATGTTTTCTAGAGTGTTGGGAAGATGTAACGAGCAACGTAACTATATTACCCGTTACTCTAAATAAGTAACGTAAGTACGTTATCGGTTATATTTTTTTAATGTAACAAGTACATTAATTGTGACTGATAATAGTGACTCGTGATAGGTAACGCCGTTCTTTGTGACGCGTTACCGCCAACACTCATTAAAAGCGGTATTTTCTCAGCGCGCTCTTGCCTAACAGACGCGTATTTCCCTTTCTCATTTTCTTCTTCTGGTTGAAGACGCCTACGGAGTACGAGGCCGAGTACAACCTGCTCCGGACGGGCGAGTACTCTCGCTTCCACGGGTACGCCTATGACGGCATCTGGGCCTTGGCGCTGTCCATCCACGCGGTCATCGTGCGCCTGCGTGCCAACGACACGCGCATCTCGGAGTTCGACTACCGACGCCACAGCTGGGGACGCTCTTCAAGGAGGCCCTCAACGACACCAACTTCATCGGGGTCACGGTGGGTGCACGAAACATTGTTATTGCGTCGGGTGTATGTAGAGACAGCCGGAAGTTAATCAGCCCCAAGGGGCGTCTGGTGGAGCTGTAGATGAGACATTTAGTCAGTGCGGTACCACTGCTAGCCTGGGGTCTTTGACGTGCACCACCGAAGTAGTGACAGCACGTTGGGATGTCCATCCAGATCAAAACGGGCAGGGGTGGGGATTGGAGCCCAGGATCCCTGTGTTCTGCAACGCGCTCCGATATGCTGTGCGTTAGCACTCTCGGCCACCGATCTCCCGGGAGGACTAACCTAGAGCCTCTAAATCAGCTGTGCTTAGAGTATCGGCACTCCGTTCCCCGACATTGTTGTGGGCGCCGTCATTTTGGGGCTTGTGCAGAGCAGACGTAACTGCCGATCGTCATGATTTAAAAGTGCGAATTCCTCAGCATTAGATTTGTTGTTAGGAAGCTTATGTAATATTGCCTTGCTCTGTCGCGAACTGTTTAAACATTTGTGGAGAGAAAAAGCGTTTCCTGTGATTTCAGATGAGCTTCAGATAACTGGCAACCGTGATTTCAAGCCATAATAGCCAAGTGCCGTTACTGTGAAGCGTAGCTTATTTAGTGGCACTAGACTAAAGCATAAGAGTTATTACAATAAACACTACAGGTTCAGGTGGCGCTAACGTGCTGTTGCATTTCGAAGCAGACAGCAACCAGTCTAAATTTGACTTCCGGTAATGCATTCCTATGGGAAAACGCAAATGCGTTTTCTCTTTGCGCTCAATTTTAAAGGCAAATTTCGCTTAGTGTTGTGACAGAATAAAAAGTTTGGAACGTTTTACAAACGGCTGTACAAAAATACGTGTCAGAGCGTTTTTCCTTAGAGTTACTGGCGTCGAACACTGCGCTAAATTAACCCAATCCACATGTGTAATGTACGTGTTGAAGTTGCAGACTGCTATTATAGGGAACGTATTTACGCATATAGTCAATGCTGTGAAGCACACAGAGTAAATCAATCTGACAAAACACCAAAAAAATGCTGATATATGCCAGATTAAACAGTCAAACCCCTAGTGAAAAAAAGTCATTTGTATAAGAAATTTCTCGTGTCTATACTATATAAGAACTATCTAAGATATATAAGAACCATATAACAAAGTTATAAGAAACTTCTCAGAAGTTTCTGTATATGGTGCTGCGTGCTGATATATCTTATATAGTTCTTATATTGTTCTTATATGGTTCTTATATAGTTCTTATATGTTCTTATATATCTTGTATGATTCATATGTGCTTATTGGACACGAGAAATTTCTCATACATATAAGAATTTTCAATAGGGAAGAGACGACAAGAACGAAGCATGGAGTCATGGAACGAAGAACACGTGCTGGATTAGTACGTGTTCCTATTACAGCTTGAATGATATTAGCAGCTTGAATAAACCCTATGCACTTTTTAATTTTTAATATCATGCTGTACAACATAGACCTGGCCTCAATTTTCGCTAACTTAAAATCGCTCAGTAATAAAAAGAAAAAGTAATTAACTAAATTAGTTACACTTTTATAATGTGAATAAAGCTACATAGTGCACGTTACGAGTAAAGAAACTACGCTGATTTCTATTATTGCCTGGCGAAGGAAAAATATCACGTACGTTTTCCCATAAGAATACACAGGAAGCTTGGAAAAGTAGACTGGTTGGGCTGTCTGCTTGCAGTTTGCCACCGGAAGTCTCGTAGACACTAGCGCCAGCTAAGCCTCTATTGTTTATTAAAAGAACTCTATGGAATAAAAGTCACTGAATCCTGGGAAAGTAGTGCCACTGCCTTCCCGCCTGCTAGCCGAACACAAAGAAATACGAACATACAGACGACCAAAACCAAGCAACGCGATTGGCTAATCTGTCTCCGTTGCTATGGCAATCGCCATTTCGGCCCCTTCAAACCGTCGAAGCTTCCAGAGGGTCGCTCTAACCCAGTCGCACCAAGATCACCAGGAAGCATCACTGTACTCAAGTAGTTCCTCGCCAATATAAACGTCTTTGGCGCTGTGCATGCAATCAACTTTTCAATCATGCCCAACGACACAGATCTTTTAGAATTGTATTGTTCTTCTTGCATATTTCCAAGAGAGAAAATTCGTTTCCAAGGCCTTCAAGCATCGACAATGCGTGTGGTGGTGGTACGAAGACGCACGCTTGATTCGCCGGTGTGTGGATAGCAAACTCTCGGTATACAAGAAACGTCTCAATAAAGCTACCCGTTACCAGCGAGTTTAGATCGGCTCAGCAAGAATGGAGAGGGCAAGGAGTGATTACTCATTTCATGAGCCAAAATGGCGACCATATGAGGAGCTTGCCGCTATTTTCGCACGATCCAGTTTCTTTAGGGTGGACGATACAATTACCCATATGTCATAGGTGGTATTACCAGAGTATTACCGCCTGTGGGGAGTCAGACCTTTTTTTTCTCACATACTCTCTCGTTCGTTCTTCTTCTTGACTTCTGTTGGCGAAACCCGATGGTGTTCGTTCTTCTAATACTTTTAGAAAGACAGAGTTCCGTTTTGTAGTTCTATTAGTACCTGTACTAAAAAAAAGTGTTGGGGGAAATGTGCGCACACTGCGTCTGACGCTCTAAGAAATCGGGTGCCTCCACTTTCCCGCAAAACATTTCGGAGATACAATCGCTTCAACCTAAGAAAAGAGCTCGGCCAATGACGGGACTGGGAATGTAGGCTGTCGCAAGATTACCTTTCGCTTTAATACGAGCCGCAAACATCGGCGCCTGCACAAACAAAGCTGTAACTTTCACACAATGTGCAACGACCAGATACGTTTTACCGCGTAAAAGTTTAGGGCGCAGTAATTTTTTTGTAAAAAGTTAGAGCAAACATTTTGCCAAAGCCAAGTTATGCGTATTCGCAGACGACCGAGTTAGCGACGCTATTTACTTGGAAAGCCATCTCCCGATAGGCGTGGCGAGCGGACGGCGCACCTTGTTGTCTGCTCACTTCCCTATGGGGAGAGTGCGCCACAAGTTAATAGCGTCGGTAACTCCGGTCGACCTCGAGGGGGCCTAACGAGAACTTTGCAAGATTTTTTTAATCTATTTTCTTACAAGAAAAGAACAACGTCTTTAAATTTCACGCAGTAAAATTTACCCGCTCAGTGCACATTCGGTGAAAGGCTGAGCTTTCTATGGGCAGGCGCCGATTTTGACGGCTCGTTTTGCATCCGAAGGTCCGCTTGGGACACCCTGTATCGTAGCCTCCTCTATACTGACACAGCCTGGCAGATCGCCACGAGACGAAGCCGCCGAAAGTGAAAAGGTAGAGCGGCAGACAAGATTCATGTAACAAGGCGCCCCGGTGCGGCGAGACGCCGAAACACACTTGTCCCGAGCGGTGGAACGTCCGCTCGTGCTTCTCGCGTTTCTCGGGCTATCCGCTTTTTTTCTCGTCGGGTTTGAAAACCATGTTTCGGGTCCTCGCCGCTGCAAAAGCTGTGCGCTGACTACAGGCTCCCAGAGAAATGTTCCGTGCTACTAGATTCTCGCGCTCCAAATCTGCGACTTTATGGCTCCGCCGTCGAACTGCCAGGCTTTGTGAGTATAGAGGAAGCTATGCCTATATGATACACCGAAAAATAACAGTTCGAGCTGTGGCACCGCGCGTAACATAAGCACGTGGAACTTAATGGTCAGTTTCGCAGCGCAGATTTTTTTTTTTTCTGAAGATATCTTCAGCCTCGTAACTCACCAAGTTCCCTCCTTGAATTAGAGCAACTCGATCTTCCGAGTGATTTGCGGCAAAGTGTAGGCGCTCCAGATTTCTTAAAGAACACCTGATATTACGAACTTGAGAGCATTTGGTGTTCTCCAGACTATATAGGTGACATTAACGTCGGGGCCGTCCGTCGAGGTTCTTTCGCACCCTAATGACATTTTTTGTCTGTCTTTTTTTGCGGCAACTTTGCAGGGACCCGTGCGATTTTTTCGCAATGAAAGGAAAGGTCAGATCCTCCTCAAGCAGTTTCAAAGTGAGTTTCTCGCGGAAGTGTTTTTAGTGTTGTCAAATTATACAGTCTCAATTTTTTTTAAAGATGTGCTTTATAAAAAGAAAACAAAAAACAGCGAGCTCTTTGTACACTTATATTTCTATATATATAAAATTTATATTACCATTATTTAGCTATTTAAACAGTACCCAAGAAGTGATCGAAAATAAGAAATGAACCATTTTCGCCTTCAAACTTTTCGCGCTTTGTTACAAATTCCAAAACTGTCTAGTTTACATCACTGATCCCTTCTTCTTTCTTCGTTTGATATCGCCGGCGAAACCGATCACGCGCAGAAATAAAACGCAGGATTGCGACGCATTCACTGCGCTTGATTGGTTTCGCCAGTGACGCAGAAGTAGTACAAGTGCCACGACGATGCACTTTGGTCGCTTTCTGATTGGATACGTATCAAAACAGCCGTAATGACACGGTCTTCTTGTGAGCACGAAGAAACGAATACTTCCAGCGCAATATTAAAATTATATATCCTCTTTCTTTCATCTTTCTTCCTCTCTGACTTCCTTACTCCCTGAACAACAGACAGGCTCGTACGTCGGACAGACGCTTTGGCTGCCCGATTGGTCAGCCTTGAAAATACAAACCTGCCTACCCCCTCCCCTTTTTTAAATTTATTTGTTGTTGTTGCTTCCGTAGAATTTTTTAGTGAAAACATTCGAGTTATGCGCCTTAAAAATTTGTGTTTGACCTTCAGAATGCTTGACCTTCAGAATTCCTATCTTTTGGAATTTTTCAAAGTACATAAAGAATACAGATTCATGCATCCAGTTAGCTTTTTTAAATGCCTCGGCTTCGTGAGCTGATTCGAAGTCTCAAAACGCGCTTCTTAAAAGTATCGGAGAGTTTCTTCGATGCATCTCGAAGTATAAAACCTTTTCCGATGATTGTTTTGTTCCTTTGCCACTCGTCGCTCGAGGTTATACGGACCCGAATTGTGCTGTGACCTTGTGTATATCGCCAAAGTGACAGCGTGCTTCGACAAGGTCACGACAATAAACGTGGATAAGTTGAAGCTTTCGTAGACCATTTAAGCCGTCCTGCAACGCTCTCCGCTGTCCATTATAAGATCCAGAACCACGCAGACAAGGAAAGCGGCGCATATGCGCAGTGCCGGCGTCTTCATTGCGGAAAGCGTTGCGGAGGAAGAATCACGGTCTACGAAAACTCCCTGTTTTGACTCGAACTGCTCGACGGGCCTTTGCCTGAAACGTTGTCTTCCGTTCCACGCAGAAGGAGAGGAGGTGAAGATTGGCGAGTACGACTGCCTTACCGATGCCTTAGACCTCGCCAAGGGTTTGCCAATTATATGGCGAGGTAATGTACTGCTCTTTCTTCCTCTTAACACGTGCATAGAAGCGATAAATAAACACCGAACGGCGCTGATGCAGCGACGACTTGAACGTAGCTTAGCACTGCTGCAGCGTTGTGTCGGTGCTGAATGACTAATAAAGCGTGAAATCAGCAAGATCAGCGCCACTCGCAGCACTGGCTAATAGCGCTGAGGTAGCGCTATGGTGTATATTGGGAACATGCATTTATTGTGTCTCGTTCCGAATTTGTATGGCATAACTTTTATCTCAACTTTACAGAGTTGCTTGGAAGTGAACATTGTGTAAGTCGCGGACTTGGCAGCACGGTGGTGTTTTTCTGCGGCAATTCGGAAGAGAAAAGTGGGAGTAAATCGCTTCGATCAGCGCTCCGAATGCGTGTGCGTATTCTGGCGCTTGTCGCTTTGGCTGCATCGCTTTAGTAAGTTGTTCCCAAGTGCACACCTTCCCAATGCTTATCACCCGGGCGAAAAACGCCGAGCCACTGGGCCGTGGCCGCATAGGCGGCGTCTGACAATCCGTAGAAGAGAGCAACTGCGCAAGCGCAGAATGCGTACCACGGCCCAGCAGACAAAGAAGGCGGCGCAAAGATGGCGATTCTTGCTCGCCAAATGGGTGTGGGCGAACGGCGCAGGAGGGCTGGATCCCCCGATGGACCGGACCCACATCGTGATCGAGAGGACGCGGGTGAACCTGACCATCTACGCCGTCCTGTGCATCCTCTGCGTGCTGGGAATCATTCTGGCCTCCGTCTTCCTGGTCATCAACGTCAAGTTCAGAAACCAGAGGTACGTGCGGCTCCGAACAACGTTACTGTAGATAAAAGCCAGTTGACAAGATTCCTATGGTTCCAAGCAACGTAAAGGTCAGTTGACAAGATTCCTAAAACGCAAGGAGCTTCTTCGTGGTGCGTTGGCTGGGTGGCGCTCGCTCGACTATCAGCCGGCATGAACGAAAACGGCGGAACCGGCGGAACGTTGGATGTTACATTGCTTGCGGTGGAGAGCGATTGTATCGTGGGTTTAATGGTGAACATAAATTTAGTGCGAAAGTTCGCGTAAAATACGCGTCGTTCGAAAACGGTCCTTCCCCGTCGTCCGTGGGAGCGATGCTGCTGGTGTCGCTAGATCGCTATCCCCCGTACCTGCATGCTCGCGTGCGGGCAACCGGAAAGTAACTTTTTCCGAAAGACGCTGTTTCGTAGAGCTTGCCAACTCATAGATCTAATAACTTTGGACCCCAATGTACGTGCCTCTGCGCTCACTCGAGCCAGCGACAAAAAACACAAATAGTAATAAAACTTTTACTGCGAAGCTTTTTATGAGGCGAAGAATGAAGCAATAAGTTTTTTCTTTCCTTCATTACGCGTAATCTATAGCACAATTTCCGCTACTTAAAATACGGAGCACAGTGCAGTGGAGCCACCTCTCGGATGCGAGCGAGCCGTGAGCTTCGCTCAACATAACACCGTCGGTAAGCGGCGGAGCGCTATAGTACCGCTACCGGGTCAATAAATACGTCGAGTTGTAATACCTGACGCCTTTATGGCACTTTTATGGCGCAGCCATAAAGTCTTTCCTTCACCCTCGGCACAACGTCTGCCATTTCCGCAGAATCGGTTATTCGGAACAGGAGCTCCCGAGCGACCGGCGCCCTTTCATCCATGAAGGTACGAAATTCCTCGCCGGTTGTGTGGCGGAAATTGCCCGGGAGTCGAAATATAATATAATAATCGAAGCGAGCCGTTGGCATAGAAACCCCGGAATTGCGGCATTCGCCTGTGGGCCTCGGTTCCTTTCATCTCAGGCTGCAGTCACCCTGCTAATACGTTATCAGTAACGAGAGTATGTAGACACTGTCTGAGGCATGTTTCTTTCTTGTACGGTGGTCCTGCACACATTGGTCATACAATAAGTGTCTGCAGACTTCATCCGAAGCGTGTATGAAGAAATCTTGCTTGGAACATGCTTGACGCGTTCTTCGTGGACAATTCTGTTATCAGGTCTGCCACAAACTCCGTGTGCTTTGTATGATGTATGAGCAGTGTGACCGCAGCTGAAAAAAAAAATTAAAGACGCTTAGAAATCTTTGTACCGCGAAATTAGAGCGCAGCGCTTGAGGAGGGTACGGAGGGGAGGGTATGCCCTTCCTCCGTGCCCTTCCTCTCTTCTTCATCTCTGCTCCTCGTCCTCCTCTCATTTCCCCCTCCTCCTCTATTCCTCCTCTCCCGTCCTCCTCGCCCCTCCTCCTTTTTCTCATTTTTTCCTCCCCCTCGGTACCTTCCCCTCCTCCTTCTCCGCATGGTGACGTCAATTTTCCCGCTAAATCTAGTTGAGAAACTGAATTTGTTCATAGGTGATGTGGCACCAAGTCATGTGACGTCATTTTCCTCGCTAAATTTAATCGGGGAAACTGAGTTGCTGTTGAAGTCACGTGGCGTCAATTTTCCCATTACATTTAGCGGGGAATTCAATTGGTGTTCAGGTCACCTGACGTCAATTTTCCCGCTACATTTAGCGTGGTTACGCCGACGCCGCAAAACCCGGTAACTGGCGCCTAAGAGCTGCGCTCAACGTTACTAAACCCTCAGTTGGGAAACTCACCCTTGAAACCTGGGCCGCTGGCGTCCACCGAGACCGAGCTAAATAGCGATAACAGCGCCACCCTGTACCGACAAGTTGAAACATAAAAGTTGCTTTACATAGCTACGGCGAGATGGCCGTGCGAGATGGCGCCACCGGCCCTTGCCCGATTCGACGTGCAGCCGTGCAGTTCCCGGAGGGGACGCTGCGGGAAAAATGGCGGCGTTGCGATGGCCATTTGCTCGGTTTCTCGAGTACGGATCGGAGACACTTTTTTAAAGCAGGCTCTATGGCAGTTTCCCGACTGAGCGGTTCTAGTAACGTTGGCTGCGCTCTAAAACATATCGCAAAATGACGAAGCATAGAATACGACTAGATCTAACAAAATGCGATGAGCAAGTGAACGTCGTCCTCATTGTCTCTAAGCACATCACTTTTTTTGTCTATTTGTGCGCGGAGCTTTGTCATTTGCTTGGATCCTGGAATTGTTCGCCCTGAGTGGGCGTCTCCCTGTTCTATGGAGAAGCGCACTCACGCGCTTTTTATTACAGGATAGCGTCCGCCCTCTGACGAGTCATGCTGAAACTGAGTATCCGCACCCCAAGACGATGCGATAACATCCAGCGACAAGGACTTACCCTTCAGAAACAGACAGCTCGCGCTCGCTTGAAATGTGGAGCGAAGCGTTTCGCGGCCCGGCGGCGAAAATGTGAAACGGAAGAGCGTAAATTAAATGTACACCCTTCCTTATAGTCGCACAAGTACAAACACACGCGTGTGGCGACCCCAGTAATAGACCCTTTTCAAAATCCCACCGAGCATCGTCGACGATCGCCATTTCTTGGGAACGAAGCGTGTGGCTGAATCCGAGTTCTCGCCGAACGCAGTCGCAACACTCGTTCTTCTAACGAGCCCAGCCGAATGCACGCTCAGAATGCGTGCCCAAACATTTGGTAAACTCAGGTAAGTGATGAGCGACTTATTGGCGCAGGAACAGGTGCGTACACGACGGCTTGTCAGGCAGAGCAGAAAGGTAAAAACCCTTAAAGGGCAACTCCGCTTCATTTTTGATATTTAGAAAACTATGCAGCCCTCTTCAGTATCATATAGGAAGACCCCATGTCAAATATTACGATCTAATTCCGTCTATATATTTAATAAACTGGCCAGCAAACTTTCAAATGAGCCAAGTCGCCGAAATCTGCCAACTCTAGCGTGCGGCGTGAGGCGCAATCGTCAGCGCAGTCAATGCGACGGAGTTGGAGCGGCCAACGTTGACCCACTACGCCAGAGGCATGACTACGTCATTCTCGCGTTTTGTTTGTTTTTACTTCTCAGAGCGAAATTGAACGATGACGTCATGAGTTTCTCCTCCCGGTGTTGGCTCAAGGGCGTCCACGTGATCACCGTAACGCGGATGCGCTAGTTTGCGCTGCCCTGCGCGCTTATCGGTCTGTTTCTCCGCTCCCCTCTCCTCTTTCGTCTTCCTCCTTCCCTCTCCCCCGGGCCATCACCGTCCACGCCATCCGAAGCGACCTGCCCGCGTCGCGTGTCCTGTTCCTCGCCCCCACGAACGTCACAAGACCACGTGGTTCGACGTGACGTGGCCATGACTCTGACAACACGAGGCCAATGTTGCCTGACGCAACCGAAGTTTCGGTTTCGGTATCAGCTGGATGTTTAAATTAAGATTACACAAATAATATTTCACATTTCGCGAATTCGAAGACGTAGAGCTGTTTAGTAGTGCTGTGCAATGGAATCACATGTAAGCCTAAATTTTTCGGAATTGAGCGGAGTTGCCTCTTTAAGCGCGTGCGCCTGCTGTCCTGCTGCCATGTGCACGTTAAGATAAAACAACGTGAGAACACTGACATGGTAATGGACATTTTTTCAAAGTCCGCGCCATCGTCTGTTAGACCATCGTCTGTTATGGTACGTTTACACTTGCGGATCCGCCAGCGAATCCGCCCAGCTTTGCCGCTGGGGCGAAACGCTGGGCGGAAAACGCGGCGGCGAGCCGTATAGGTCCGCGACCTATTTCTGCCACCGAGCGAGGCGTTTCGCTGACCGGAAGTGACATTCTTGCGCAGCGCGACGCTGCCTACGTCATGAGTATGCGTTCTGTTGCGTTAATTGAACGTCAAAGACTTACGGTAAGAAACAGAATGGATTTTACCTTTACATGACGAAGTTAATCTGCTGGTGTCGGTGATCGCAGTCGTTCCGTACGTCTTCTTCTTCGATCTGCCCTGAGCCAAACCGTTGCTTTGTCTTCCTGTTTTCGTCAACCGCATATTTACACGAGCACTGTACGGCTGTTTCGCGTGAGTAGGAGGTGCGCAAAATTACGATTCGCAACACGTTCTTCCGGGAGCAGCAACGCCCGGGAGAGACGGCTGAGGTGGGAACTCTCGCGCCTTCTCGTCATATTTGACCGGATGTTACGAGAACAGCTGCCGCAGCCGCCGCCGCCGCCGCCGCCGCCGCTCGGGTGAAATGATGTAAACGCAACCCGCTCGTCGCCGCCGCCGCCGGGAGCGATCCGCTCCCGCGGCAGCGAGATTTCTTCTCAGGTGTAAACGTACCATTAAGCGGGTTTCACATGCAGCGATTTTGGCCCTAGAGCGGCGCGATTTCTGCCGTCGCGGCGCTCTGGCCAACCGCAGCGGCTGAGCGGCACCACGAGTTGGAAATTTTTCGTCGCGGCAATGCGGCAGCTTCCGCGCTAGCCATTCACAGCGCGGCGGGAAATCACGTGACAGTAGGCGAAACATTGCGGGAAAGCTGGCACGTAGGACAGCGGCTTTTTGACGTTCTTGAAGCAGGCGACAAGCAGAGAAAGTACGCGAGCGACTGGTTTGCGGTTCCTTTTTTTCCGGCGTAACGAGCTTCTTGCTTCTGCAGTAGCGTCGGAACTGTTGAGGAAAATATGGAGGAGGGGATTGCTGTCCCCTTCCTCGGAATTTGTTTTCTCAATGAATTACTCGGCTTTTTTTTTACTTTCCTCGCCGGAGTACTATTTATAGCGAGCGCAAAAGACGCTAATCAGAAGCGGCTTGATGCGAGCGCTAGGTGAGAAAAAACAAAAGAAGAAAAAATGAAAGCCGTTTACAACTCCCTGTAACGCCGAACTAGAGCGCAGCTCTTGAGGAGGAGGAGGAAGGCGTACTCAGGGGAGGGTAAACTTCTCCTCCCTCCTCCTCAACTCCTCATCCTACCAAATACTCCTCCCATCCTCCTCCCCTTCCTCCTCCTCCCCTCCTCCTTCTCCCTCCCGTCCTCCTTTCTCCCTCCCTTCCTCCACTTCCTCCTCTCCCTCCCCTATTCCTCCCGCCTCCCTCCTCCCCCTCATCCTCCTCACCCTCCTCCTTCCTCCTCCACCTCCTATCCTCCTCCCCTTCCTCCTCCTCCCTCTCCCCCTTCCTCCTCTCCCTCCTCCTCTCCCTCCTTTCCTCCTCCTCTCCCTCTCCCCCTCCTCCTCCTCCTCCTTTCCGCGCGGTGCACTATGGGATATTTTCCATGATGCACCGCGCAAGTCACGCCGACGGCGACGCCGACGCCGACGGCGACGGCGACGCCGCTCAAGCCGGAAACGGGCGCCTAAGAGCTGCGCTCTACAAGAAGAAGAACTGGGTGACATGAACGTGTCTTTTCCAACACAGATCGTCGCACCAAGTAAGACAAAATGTATTGCGCCCAGTTCAATGAACTGCTTATCAGTGAAGTGTCGAAGCATCGGGTTCTTTAGGACGCGCAGCTGAAAGAATTTAGGAGCAATGGGACCAATGGGATCATGGGAACAACGGGATCATGAGCACATACCCCCATTTCGGAAATACCAACTATTCCACCACCGTCCAGGAGGTTCGGGGTTGGCCATATCAGTTGGAGTCTTTACATCCGAGGAAGGGGCTGCCCATGACGCTGCCGAGGATGATCCGAGGTTTCATCTCCCGCAACAACGAAGCTTGAAAAAAAAAATAGACCAAGGTTTATTTAGTAGTTTAAACGCTTTTTTTTAAATATTAAGGTGAAATTAAAGGGGAAACTGAACACCGAGGCATTGAAATTGTTGTTAGGAGCCGCTGTAACCGACTGTGCGCGTCTACTTGCTGCAAGCAACATTGGCCATCGCAACGGCAGAAAACGCTCATGTGAAATGAAACCTCGCGATCCGTGCCGCCGCGCCGCTAGCGGCAGCGATTTCGGCCGCGGAATCGCTGCATGTGAAACCCGCTTCGGACTCCTTTCGAAATACTGCCCTCTGTTGGCAGCTATGGCATCCCCACACAATGGCGGACTAAAACCTAAACGTCACGGAACACTGGAAAAAGCACGCCGGCGGAGAAAGGTAATGAGGGCAGTGACGTTGCACTTTCGACGCTGTTTGATTGGCTCGTCGGCTCGTAGTTTTGGCAGCGCTGCCACGTTCGCTATTTTATGGTAGGACTCGCACGTTCCTCGATGCAGTTGCAGCTGTAAAGGAAACATCCTAATCTGAACCCTGAGACAAGGAGAAATAAAATGGCGGACAAAACGACACAAATTGTTGCGTCGTCTTGTCCGTTATTTTTATGTCTGCTCGTCTCAGGGTATAGATTATGGTGGTTCGTATATTTCACTATTCTGCTTCTTCCCGGAGACTTACCTTTCACCGAATGATACACAAGTCATGACCGACCTCGTGAACTACGGCACCGAGCTAAAAGCTGCCGTCCTCCCAATCCGCGCAGTTCGACCAAGACGACAGAAATTGTCACCGATTTATGTACCACAAGCCCTCCAAACGTCCAGACACGTCTTCGTTCGGCGAGACGCCGCTCAAAAGCCGTTTCAACGGCCATATGATGGTCCCTTTCAGATCGTAGAATCAAGAGACAAATATTTTGTTTTATACTTCGGTGGCCGAAGATACATGGTGCCTGTCGA
This sequence comes from Ixodes ricinus, assembly GCA_037355805.1. Taxonomy (NCBI): domain Eukaryota; kingdom Metazoa; phylum Arthropoda; class Arachnida; order Ixodida; family Ixodidae; genus Ixodes; species Ixodes ricinus. Next base: position 14,806 of record JAZHYW010065348.1, read on the forward strand.
CCGACTCAAGCCTGCTTATTTGGCCACGACCACCAGTCTAATTTACTCCATCATTCTATTAAGCAAATATCTGCACAAATCCTCCCATTCACTGCTACTACGAGTCACCGAGGCCACGTTACGTGGGCTGCGCCTCCCTGCCCTCTGCGTCACAAGGAGGGGCAATCTGTAGCAGCCAACAGATTACGAAGACGACGAGTGCAAAAGGTGACCGGAGCCCGTGGAAGAGAAGAGAACTCGCGCGAGATTTGCACGGAGGCTGTCATCCAGAAAATACATGCTATTTACTGAGGATTAAATAATTGTGTAAGCTGATGATTGATTCTTGGGGATATGTACCACGGATCGGAGAAAAGTATTTTTTTTCTTTAAGGATAGGATTAGTATTAGATATCTTGTAGAAAGGAGTTTTCCTCTGTAGTCTGGAATTGTATTAGTTCTACGAGCCAAGAGATGATTGAAAATGTTCAAAAGCGTTTTTGTTTTTCGAATTGTTTACGATCGTTACATTGGTCGTACTGTTTATTATTCCGATGCGAGACTCTTGGAACGATGCAAATGCCTTACTTTGAGTTCCAGACGGCGTGAGCTGCGATCTTGTTTTCCTGTATAAATGTATTCATGGATTAATTGATTGCCCAGATCTCACATCTGCTATTAATATTCACGTTCCGAGTCGAGTTTTGCGGGTTTCTCCAACTTTCCATGTTAATCACATCATCCAAACCAGTCCCATAACCCGTATTCAACACTTCTACAATACCCTCAGGGGAGCAAATATTGATGTTTTTTACCCAAATTTCGTAGCTTTTAAGACTTTTGTAACTAACCTGTGAATATTTTGTTGTGCATCATTACCAAGGCGTCAAGCTGTTCATGAGCACAGAAAATAAACAAATGAATGAATTGAATTCAATGAATGAATTGAATGAATCAGAAAGAAGAAAAACATGACGGGTAAAATGCACAAGATTCAATGTCCGCACAAAACGTTTTCAGAAATACATTACTAAGCAATTTTGCACAATCACGGTTGGGGATAGCAGTACCAATTAAATCAAATATTGAAATAGCCTCTTCCTTACTGCCATTCACAACACTCCAAAACTTTTTAAGAGTGGGTGACACCAACGCAGGTAGGGTTTTGCCAGCTGTTTCATATATTGCTTAAACATGAACAAACTCGCCCACATCACTACTCTAAAAAAAAAAAAGGTTGTTTTGCGTATTGGATTGATTTTATAGGAAGCGGGAGCTTTTAGGTGAAGCTGTCCACCGCTCAGCAGTATCACTACACTTCGGCAATGCGAAAAAATCGTTTTATTTTATTGGAAAGCCGTTTTAAAGCTACTTTAAGTCGTGGGGACGCCGAAGTTAGCGGGAAAAGAATAAATGCCACCCTACGCCATCAAACAGCCCTCAGTCCGCGTTTTGCATATCATTTACCCATAAGATGAAGCGATAATTTTATTAGCGAGCTTAAAAATAGCGGACACAAAAGCTTTGCGTGCGGAAAGAAATAACATCGCCGCCATACGCTCAATCACAACGCCGGTCGTGCTTGGCGTATGGGCAGTGGTGACAACAGTATATTTTTTTTTTGCGTACCCAAGGCTTCCGGGTATGGTATTCTAAAACTCGCTATTATAAAGCAGAGCGTACTTTTTAATGATTAAAAAAGCGGAACAAGACGACGGACACAGAAGAAGACACTGACACAGCACTGTGTCTGTGTCCGTCGTCTTGTTGCGCTTTTAATCATTATGAATCACCAACTTGCCCAACTTCCTACCCTCGGCACTTTTAACTTCTTTTTTTCCCGTTTTCGGTTTATTGTGCAGGTACATCAAGATGTCTAGTCCGTACCTGAACAACCTCATCATCGTTGGCTGCATCCTCACCTACACCAGCGTCATCCTACTGGGCATGGACTCGGGCTTCACATCCGTCACAAACTTTCCATACATCTGCGCGGTGAGAGCTCCCTTTCTCTACATTTTCCTCAGATTTGGGGTTCTTTTTCCGTGCCAAACCAAGGAGGAGCATCTGACACCCCCGCGGAAGACTGAGGTTCCATTTGGACCCCCATGTGCCCTAATCTGCACGACGGCACGGGGAGACCGGAACATCGCCGCCGGCTGCGACTGGCCAGCTCCGCACCGCTGACCAATCGTGGCAGGCGTCGATGTCTCGGTCCTTGGTCCCGCTGGGTTAAGCTGCATGAATTAGGGCCCCAGGGGCCCAATTTCGTTTACCTCGAGAGCAAAAGCGAGATCGAATTTGCTTCTTACAAAGCGAACAAAGTTGCGTTCGGAGACGGTCTGTCTTCTAAAGAGAGCGAAGCAACACGGTTAGCCTCACGGAGGTAGAAAGAAGAGGAGGCAACATACCGGCTCGAGCCAGCCAAATAAGAAAATCCCAAGTGAAGCCGGAAGTAGAAGTCGCGGTCGGTGGGAACGCCCCCAGGTGTGCCCAAGTCAGTCCAATAGCGTCCAAGGGTTCGTTCGTTTTAGGCAACGTTGTGAAATTTACCCTGGAAGCCCGGACCGCTTGCGTCCACCGAGACCGAACTGCAGGGTGTGTCTTTTTTAACTTTCAGATTTGTTTTAAAAAATGCCGTGAAAGCTACACTTATGCGGTTTGTGCAGGTGAGTTTTACGGCTGGGGGGACATAGTATAGGGAGATAGTCGCACCTATCAGTTGGCTAATTAAGTAAAATTTATTATTTAACTTTTTAATTATAACAAATAGGCATATAGTTCTAATTAAAAACTTGCTGAGCATCATCGAAAACCACTAAACCAACTATATTTAAAAGGATATACCGCCGGGGCAGCATTTACGGCGTTCTGTAAAAACGCTTCATTTAGCGGGTTTCTACATTTCGGTTTCTTATCGGAGCGCATCTAAGCGCCCGTGGTCCTGCTCCCTGGTGGGCTGAGACGCGCAACGAACGTGCGCGCTACTTCCCTTCATTCTACGAGGGAGGCGAGGGGGTGGCTTCGCCCGCGACCACCAGGGAGCAGGACCGCGGGAGCAAAGGTGCGCTCCGATAAAACCGAATCCGGCGGAAGCCAGGGCGGAAGCCAGCGCTCCACCCTGGCTTCCGCTGGCTTTCCCCACTGACAGGCTTTGGTGCCACTTTGCCACCGGCCTTTGGGTGACTCGACTGGACCGGTACGTCCAGCCGTGCACTTCTCGGAGTGGCCGCTGCGGGAGAACATGGCGGCGTTGCGATCGTGTCTAGTTCGGTTCTCGAGTATGGATTGGAGCCACTTTTTCAAATCAGGCCCTTTGGCAGTTTCCCAACGGAGTTGTTCTAGCAACTTTTTGGTTTTTGGTCATCGTTATGGGTGGGTCCCCTCAAACCGGAAGCCTCCCCTGCTTCGCCTGTGGTCGAATGATGTAGCATCCAGAAGCTTCCTACCTTCATGGCTCGTCTGCTACGAAGCGCGGTTAGCAGACGGGAAAAATTAAGAAAACACTGTACGTCGTCTGCTAGCAAACCGGAAAAAAGTTCATCGTCTGCTACAAACTGAGCACCGCGGCAAAATGAGATCGGACGCAGATTGATATTCTTATCGTCTGCTATTTCAAGTTGGAAGCCATCGGCAACCCGCGCTTCGCTCGCCAATTTGAAGTCGTTCTGCTGCCGAAAACAGGCGGACGTCGACCGGTGGATGGAAGCGTATTAAGGACAATCACATCAGAGGCCTCGAGATATTTCTCCTTATTTTTAGGTTGGCGAGATGTTCACACCAGAAATAGTTTCCGATTGTAAACTCAATGAACGGGTCAAAATTGTCTCATTGGATGATTACGCGCAAGCTGTGGCGCTTCGTCCAATCAGCAGCCGAGAACGCCCTAGCTCTCACCTTGACCTAAGTCGGGCCCTGGATCTTTTGACGTGCAACCGAAATTTTCGGTACCACGGCGTCTTCTCCGCAGTACGCTTTCGTCAGACTGTGAGCACCTTGGCCGGGGTTCGACCCCGCCAACTGGATATTCGTATAGGCCGACGGTTTGCCTCGGGGCCACTAAGGCTGGAGTGTGTCTCTGCCAATGAAGCTATCCAGCGCTAATTGCACAGGCGAGACAATGTCGACGAGCCGCTGGGCCGTAGACGCAAGCACGCGTCTGAAGGCCGGTTCAGACACTTGCGTTTGAGTGCGTTTGACTGCGTTGCGTCGAGAACCGAAAGCGAGTCACCGGTACATCTGTGCTTCGTATGAAGCGTGGAATCCAATTCAAGGAATCATCTTGGCGCGCGATATAAGCAGCAGGGATGTCCTGGTTTCTCGTTGCCGCAACGCAGTCAAACGCGAGTCAACCGCAACTGTCTGAACCAGGCTTGAGAGCCCGCAGAAGAGGGCTACTGCGCCAGCTCATAACGCGTCGCGCAGACAAGTCGACGAGAGTGGAGCGCACACAATGCAATTATTAGTATGGTCCATAAATACAGAAATATATAGGTGTTATTTGGGGCCATCTTAGCGCTGCGAACGAAAAAAATACAAACAAGTCAGTGAAACCGTTGTTCGGTCCACATAAATGCAAATTCCAGAATATTTAAACTCCGTGTGAATGGGACACAACCGGCGAAGATATAATGTGAAATTTAAAGAACACAACGTTATCAAAATAAAATAAAAAAATTCATTTAGGAGTTAATGTTCACTTAGGCATAATAATCGTCAATCTCAGAATGGCAATCTGGGCGTCTGTGGCATTTTACAGAGCAAAAATAACTTGTCAATCAGAAAATTCTGAAAATCAAGATTGTCTTTAGTGGTGACAAGTTTTTTTAGTAAAATAAATCCCATAGACGTCCAACATTTTATTCCTTGTATTGATAAATATTAGGTATATATATTTCTTTTTAATATTATTATTAATATTTGGGCGATTTCATATTCTTTAACTTTTGCACTCTACCTCTATGGCTCTCTTTACATTTACACTTACCGTGTACTTGCGATACCTAGTTTATTTATGAGGACCAAAAAACAGGGTCCGTTTTCTCGATTCGACCCTGTACTTTGCATTTGCGTATACCAACTTATGGCTAAGGCTGACGTCACCGCAAGATGGCTGGCGCATGGCTGTGACGAATCAGTCCTCAAAGCTTTTCCCTTCGATAACCGAAAACTGTATGTTTAAATAAAAACAACAACCGTGTAGCCGGACGACTGAAGTTATATACTTCATTTCATCCTATGTGAAAGCCCAAGCAAGCTGAAAGCAGATGAGGCCAGTCAAGTAGCGAAAAAGAAAGCAAAGTCATGGCGTCCGTCTGACCTCTCTTCCTTCTGTGCGATGCTCGTTTAAACCAATCAATCACAGTGAAAGCTTGTTGACCTTTGCGATTTTAATATGTGTGTCCGCGCTTGTATGTGTTGCAGACTTCGACTGCGTCATTACACATGCTGACACAGAGTACAGAAACAGCTGGAATTATTTCTAAATAAATAGAATCAATTTGTTTTGAGCTTGCGCAGTACTCGCAGCTTCTACGGGAAGAAACTGCCTCGTGAATACACATAGCGCTAACATTTGCGTTCCGCTATTTAAGAATACGGCTGTGAGTTACAATTTAAAGTGGGCTGAACCCCTTCGCGATATATGTGAATAAGATTCTGGGACACAACTGTTTTATACTTCGTTTCAGGTTGGGTCCAGACGCGGGCGATGCTACAAAAGTGAGCTCGGGGCTGTCAGCGTCCCATGCAGCAAGCACGCGCGCTTCGCGCAATGCGAGCGACTGGTCAGGGCCGCACGCTCGCGCTCTGTAGCATCGGCTGCGCCTGGACCCAAGCTGAAACAGTAAAGTATAGGTTCCCCGATTCTTACGACACGTGGCGTATCAACCTTGAGCAAGATAGAGTGCCTTCATACACACGCGCGCTTTTAGCTTGAGTGGTGACATTCCCGGGGCCTCTTTTCCCGTCCAATCGTTTTTAGAGCGCAGCTCTTAGAAGCGCTCCCGTTTCCAGCTTACGGCGGCGTCGCCGTCGGCGTCGCCGTCGGCGTCGGCGTAACCGCGCGGTGCATGATGGGTAAATTTTTCCCGCTAAACTTAGCGGATACCTTTTCCCGCTAAATCTAGCGGAAAATTTTCCCCGCTAGATCTAGCGGGAAATTTTCCCCGCTAAATCTGGCGGAAAATTTTCCCCGCTATAATCTAGCGGGAAATTTTCCCCGCTAAATCTAGCGGAAAATTTTCCCCGCTAAATCTAGCGGAAATTTTTCCCCGCTAAATCTAGCGGAAAATTTTCCCCGCTAAATCTAGCGGAAAATTTTCCCCGCTAAATCTAGCGGAAAGTTTTCTTCGCTAAATCTAGCGGGGAAATTTTTCCCGCTAAGTTTAGCGGAAAATTTTCCCGCTAAATTTAGCGGGAAAAATTCCCCCCTCCCGCGAGGTCACGTGACCCCCCCGCGAGGTCACGTGACCCCCCGTGCCTCCCTCCTCCTCCTCAAGAGCTGCGCTCTAATTCGGCGTTACAGGGAGTTGTAAACGGCTTTCACTTTTTTTTATGCATCTTTGAAGTGCGTGCCAATCCGGTGTCACTCAGCTCGAGCGCGTAGCTTTGGCTAATGCACAGACGCCATTTTACCGCCCATGTCACGCACCGAGTGCGCGAGAGCGTCACGCGCTGGCACATTCAGGGCAACAATGGATGTCTTCACCCTCAGAAAGACAGACATGTAGGCACCCTAGAGCAATATAAACAGAGAATTCGAAGCGCGCGACCGCTATCTGAACCTCCTCTCCTGTGCATCTCTCCGGCCTCCCACCCTTTTCACCATTTGCGTCTGGCGAAATACTTTACTAGGGGGAGTACATTCCACTCCGCTCATTTGCATTAGACAGAACGCCTATAGAGCCGAATTCAGCCCTGACAAAAAAAAAAGATCCGCGCTGAGTCTTTTTTTTTGGTAAATAAGCTTTTATCATTATCATTCGCAGATATTTCATGACTATATGCGCTATGCTACGCCGCGCGGTCGGTGCGCCAGTGCAAGCCAGTGTCTCGAGGTGTGAAACAACGTCAAATGTGTTGCGTGGTGTTTTCGTTTGATACTTTTTCGAAACGAAGCACACGATATACACCTGAGTTTCAGCAAACATTAGTTTAGTTTAGGTTTCTGAATTTGGCCTTTAGAAACAAAAAAATCTCTCAATTATGTTCATTTTGCCGTTTTGCGTTCAAAAAAGACAATCTGTTATTTTATGTATTGCGTATGTTATTTCAGTGATGTGCGCCACTGGTACGGTGTAGTTTTGGAATTTGTATCCTCAAACGAGGAAACAATACTGTTCTTTCTTTTAAGGCGCTACCGGCTGTTGGTCAGCAAAGCATTTTGTCTTTAGTCCTTAGTTTTTAGTCTTTATTTATTTGGCTCTGGAGAGCCGCGGCACCGCGGAAAGGCAGCAGCCCGTACCATGGAGGCCCGCGGTGCCGCGTCTAGTGAACATGATAATGTGATGAGTTTATACAAGCATGATGACGACGACATAGATTGTTGGTAATGGAGAGGATGGCAGTCCGATTCACAGAAGTCCAGATTTTATGGAGGTGGGTTGGGCGGGTCAGCAGCGAGCCATGTTCGATCGGTGCATGAAGGAGCCCCAGGAATATGATGGCACTGTTGCTCACTGGTGTCGATTGGGGTCGAAGCGTCAGGCTCCAAGGAGGTAGCCCAGAGTCAAAGCAGAAGCTGCCGCTTCCGAGGAACCAAGGCTCAAATTGAGGCACCACCGTCACCCGGTGTGTCATCCTCTCAACGTCGTCGTCGTTGTGTTCTTTATTTATACGCGTATATATGTATAAATAAAATAAGATAGATAAAAAGACACACAATCGGACGGCCAGCGGCGCGCCGTTCTGGCTATATTTCTAGTTATTTTAGTTATACACGCCTGAAAGAATTTTGTTCAGTTTGTGTCTGTAACCGAGCTAAAACTTTACGCACACAGGCAAATTCAAAGCAAAATATATACAATGTAAGTGTTTCTGACCCTACATAACAATAGCTTATATTTGAAATCCAGGGCACAAATCTTCATTGTAAACATCTAATTATTATAAAGTCATATTATAACCGCCACATTCTTAGTCAATATGCTGTCACAAACTCTTCGTACAAATCTTTTCTTCGATAAGCCTATGTAAAGGTAGCTTGGCCACAGCTTCTTGGTGCACGGTGGAGTGCTAACTTTACAGGGGCAAAAAGCGGGCCGAATTTGAAAGTCTCGAGGAATAAAAAGTATTAATTAAAATACCGAACTTTTAACTGCGGTGTGTGCTATGAGTAGGCAGCTATTATAATCCTCGGAAACTTTACCCTTCTTCATTTTAATGAGAAGAAATTTAAAGTTTTGTCAAAGTGGCCCATAGGACCCAAAGCAACAATATTATATCGGGCCCAGGAATAAAAATTATACAATCCTGAGGTTCAAGTAGATATTAAATAAAAGTGTATTAGTGCCCTCTATAGATATCCCGGGGAACGTAAGGATTTCTGCAGTAGTTCGGCTGAAATTATAATTCTACTGCGTTTTACTGAGAATAGCCAAGAGAGGGCGCAAGGAGACCGTGTCTAGGAATGCTGGGGATTGACATATCAGAAAAGCGGTGAGCTGGGCTTAATGGCATAACGACGTTTTTTTCTTCTTCTCCCCTACCGTCCAAAAGCAACCTCGTGCATCACTTCATAATAATTACAAAAAAAGACGTGTAGTTTATTGTTTTGTTGTTGCTTTTTTTCGTTACTGTTGTTGTTGTCTTACCTACATACGACTTCGCTGAGTACAAAATGAATGCTGGCTTTTGAGATAAGACGACGACGTTCAAATCTTAAAAGCGAGTTTCGGAAAGATTAAAGGAGGAAATTGGTTTCAATTTAGAGCGCCTCAGTGTTGCTTGCTGCCTCCGGCTCGTTACAGTGGCAACATCCTTTGGGAGGAGCAAGCGCAACTTTTCCTGACTGCGGCCACCATTTTGCCTCCCGCCTCCTCACTAACGCCAAAACAAAAAACCATACTTTATGGAACGCGTGACATTTCATGTTCTTTAAGAAGTGGTAATCCTCCATAACAACGTATACGACCCATAAACGGCTGCATAAAGTGGGAGGCAAAGTGGCGGCTCCGCTAGCAGATGAGAGAGTTGTCCCTGCACTGCGAGGATCGCAAGCCCAGCAACATTGAACAACTCTAGTTTAGTTTTTGCCATCGGACGCATTTTTGTATATTTGCAGGCTTCGTCTGTCACCTTTTTCTTAATAAATGACATTGAAAAATTACCCCTAACTCTCCACACAATGTCACCAGTCGCAGAAAACAGATCCCGGTGGTTGTCAAAGCTTTTAAGACGACCATGACATTATGTCGTAGGCCTTAAAATCAACACATTGTGCAACGCCAAAAAAAAAGAAACAGTAAAGCGCTGTTTACATATATGTGACCGAGTACGACCGAGAGAGACCAGACCGGTTTTTAAGTCTTTTGCGACGTCTAAGGACCAGCTCCGCTGCAGCGGCATCCGGTCCTAAGACGTCGCAAGAGGCTAAAAACCGGTCTGTCTATCTCGGTTTCACTCGGTCGCAAGAGTGTGGACGGGCCTTAAGTCGAAGGGGTAAAGGCTCATTCACACTTGTGCAACCAAGTACGACCGAGAAAGACAAGACCGGTTTTTAAGCCTCTTACGACGTCTTAGGACCAGCTCCGCAGCGGCGCACCCGGTCCTAGGACGTCGCAGCGGCTTCAAAACTGGTCTGGTCTCTCTCGGTCGTACTCGGTTGCAGATGTGTGAACGACCCTTTATAGTCTTCGAAGTCTGCAGCCTTTAGCCTCAAAGACGCCAAGTCTCTTGACAGAAATCGCGATCGACACCCTGGTGTATGGTGCGTGATTGTTTCTAGGAACCGGTTGTTGATGCTCCGTCACTCTGAGAAGCCTGGAGCGTGTGCATCTCCCGCACAGCAGTTGGGAGACCCAATCTCTGCAATCTACGGAGGAAGCCCTGCGAATGGCAGGCTGAAAGTTTGCTTAGACTCTAGAAAAACAGCCTGCGCGCTTTGACACTAAGAATGACATCACGCCACGCTGTTATACCCGCGTCCCACTAGAGCCGACAAACAGAAACAAACGACAGCGACAAGCCTCATACACACGCAGCACGCTCGCGATGGTACCATTGGCATGCGTTTAGTCGTTCGGTGCTCGTGAAGTAAGCATGAGTGATTGCGAGCCTGCCAAAGATACCCTCGCGTACATGATGCTCGTGCATTGCCTCCTTTATTCTACAAAGCCTGCCAAGTCGCTAACGACTCTGGTTTGAGGCTTGTCGCTGACATTTGTTTCTGTTTGTCGCTCTAGTGGGACTAGGAATACAATTAGACAAAAAGGCGACGCGAGCAAGTGAAACATCACGTTCATTGTCCTGTGGACATCGCGATTCTGTGATAAAGCGTGACTAGCATATCGCACCCTGTGACGTGCGATATGCAAAGGGTGCGATATGTCCTCAAGCATCGTTCTTAAGCGTGCGCTGCGAACAACGTTCAACAAAGTGGCGTCCCGTGAATGCCCCTATAAAAAGCCGATTAAAGAGAGGAACCATGGGGAGCCTTTGCAATATCATAGCGGACGCCTCCTGCGGTGATCGATCGAAAGTGCGCGTGCGCTGCGTTTTCGCTTAGCGAGGAGGAAAGCAGGCGGAAAGGCAGAGACGTTAGCAGACGATCAACGCTTTCGTCACGTCTCCGCCGCTCAGTACTGCAAATGCGGCCCTTAAATCACGTGACATCTATCGTGCAGTTGGACACTCTCTGTAGTCCATTGCGAGCTCTCTAGGGCACGAGCAGACGACATGTGGCGCGCGAAGCCCCGTCGATTAGCCTCCTGAGAGCTTATGGCCATAGCATTTTGGCGTCCGTGCACTCGCGCAGCTTGAGCACGGCTCGAACCTGTACACGTGCGCTCTTCACTTTTGTGAAATGACACAAAATGCAAGCTGGATTGGAGCCCTGGGTCACTCTTATTGAACAGCTCGCTGCATCGGTTTTGAAAGTGAAAGGGAGGTGCGCGGGGTGGAAGCATTGCGCGTTGTCACGGCATCACTGCGTCATACATGCATCGTCTCATCATCTCAGACAAGCCTGTGAACAACTTCGTCTTCTTCAACGGAACGTCATCACACTCGAATGGCGCCAACTCACTAATTGGGCCCGAGCCCGAAGCTGAGCGTCTTTCGGAGCGTTGACTGGATACAACTTCCAGCCAAACGTTGACTATGCGCTCGTGTCCGATTTGTGTCTGCACTCGATCTCATTCTGATGACATCAACGTTTTAATGCACGGGATCTGATTCTTTTACGTTGATTTCCTCATAACCATTCCCCAGGCGGCAAGAAAATCTGGCAATTATTTGGAAAATTGCATCTCGCCCGAGCCCGGCGTCAGGCTACAGCGCGTGCCGTGCACCATTTGCTTGGCACAAATGTAGCGCAACTTTCCCTGGCTATGAAGCCAACGTTACAGGCTAACGTGCAGTCGCGCAGCTTTGAGCGTCGCTCGAAGCTGTACACACGCACTTTTCACTTCTTCGAAAATGCTCCGCGCCTCAGCACGCACGCTCACGTAGCACGCGAACAATAAATGTGAAATAAAAATAAGAATTACAAAGACCTATTGTATGGGGTGTTTTCACATCACGTCAATCCGCCATTTTGTTGTTAGATGTACGCGTGATGAGCGCGTCTGTGCACTACCAACTTGAGGGTGTGAAGTGAATGTTCGGAGTGCTCGCCTTCTGCACGCGGCAGACTGCACATAACAACAAAATGGTGGACGAAATGACGTCGGTGAAAACACCCTATAGCATTTTGATAAAACGCTAAATGGGGTGCACTCTGTATTTTGATCTTTGTTTTCGCCTTATTGGCGTTGGTGAGCAGACACTAAAAGATGTTTATGCACAGTTTATATCGTTTATACAATCACAGCCCTGACTGCTATGATCTTTCGTCGTTTCATAAAGTGAGCAAAGCACTCACCATACGCAGGAACACTGAAGGTCGCACCGGCCAGGAGCTCTTTGTTTATAAAATGCAGGGCTATTAACCCTTTGATGCCCAAACTACTTTCCCGATGAAAGAATGAGATGAAACTTTCTGGGTTAATTCAAAACAAGTAAAAAAACGATTTGCAACAAAAATAAAAAAATTGGCTTTAATGGTTATGCTTTTGTGGAATGTTGCTCCTGAGCTACATTGGGCATTCGGGACCACTACTTAGTGTGAAATGCCATGAAGCAGTTTCTGCTGGGGATCAGGCAGAGATGCACGTTGCACTTGCTGCAGTAGAGGAAACTGAATCCTTTTGAGCAGGACCTGCAGCGTTGCCTTTTTTCCTCAATGACTGGCCAGTGCTGAACACCGTTGTACCGAACATCGTCCACCGGCTTCTGCATTCTTGGATGCTTAGCGTTTTGATTTGGCGATGCTTCGTCCTCTGAACGAGACTGCCGTTTTTGTTTATTGGCATTTCTCAAGCCAAGCGCCTCAGCCACATGCATCCTGAAACTTAGCAGCGAAAGTGGCTTTCGGGTGTCTGTCGCCTTGCAATGACGCTTGTAGAGCAACCAGGCATTCACGATGGACACATCAATGGTCCAGTAGAAGATCCTCATGTACCACTTTCGTGACTTGTGGTCGGTGCGATATAACTCGATGAGCATATCTGCGAGGTCGACACCTCCCATTGAGTCATTGTACTCTTTTACTGCAATTGGTCGAGTCACTTCTATCTGTTTTTTTTTCTTTGTTGCTCCAACGGGTGCATGTGTCAGTAGGCTGAACGCCAGCGTAACTTGACACCAACTGTACAGTTGCATTGTCGAGCCACTTGATGACTTGAACCCCACTTTCAGCATCTAGTTTGTAGTCCACGGCACCCCTACCTTGACTTTTTAGCTCAGAGTCCAGAGCCAAGGGCTCTGGACTGGACCTTTCTTCTGTTACCTCTCATCTGGACAGTAAAAAATATTACACCAATATATTTTATTCGAATATTTTTATCAATGACGAATGTAACTATTACAGTATTTAAATATTACACTGAATATCCATACTGTATATGGCGATATAACAACATACATCGAAGTAAGACTGAACCACGAAGATCTGAACCACTAGTAACACGAACGCCCAATGTAGCTTCAGAGCTACAAAAGTTTGTGTTCCACTTAGAGTTAGCCAAACCAGACAAAAACTAATATATTCGTTAATGAACGTTTTCCGTTATGAGTTGAGATTGCATTCAGACGCTTATTTGTCTCGAAAGACTATTGGGTAATATTATATTTAGAATAGTATTTACATTGGCGGAGCATTCAAAAACATGTGGCTGCCGACGCAAGCAAGTTGGGGTATAGAATAAAATCAAGGCGCGTGCTGCCATCTATGTTGTAGGTGGCGAAACACAAGGTGTTGCATGAGAGCTACAATGGGCATTCGCGGTTCCCGGCGTCTTTGGTATGTAGAAAAAAAATGCTTTGGAGTGTTGCTCCTGAGCTACTGTGGGCATCAAAGGGTTAATATCACACTTGCTCAGCATGCGATCTTCACAGCTCAGTATGTACCTGTTCATCTATTCTGAAAGCGAGCAAAGCACGGGCCGTACGTGCAACCGCTGAAAATGGCAAAACGGTCAAAAGCTCTTTTCTACCTACGACCGTTGCTTGTGATTATAATCTCACGCCACACATTACAGGCCCGCATCTAAAGGCTCAACTCAGTGGAGCAAAGATTTAGAGCCGAATTGACGCTGCAGAACTATAATACACTCGACACGCCACTGCGTATTCGTCGGAAACAAAATTGCATGTGGCAAACTAGCAATGAACGACGCCAAAGCCAATACATGATGTCAAGGCGTCAGTTGCTTGAGCGACTTCATCTGTACCATAGCCTCCTCTATACTCACAAAGCCTGGCAGTTCGATGACGGAGCCATAGAGTGCCCGGTCGCAGATTTCGAGCGCGAGGATCTGGTAGCACAGAGCATTTCTCGGGGAGTCTGGTATTCAGCGCACAGCTATTGCAGCGGTGAGGACCCGAAACAGAGTTTTCAAACCCGACGAGAAAAAAGCGGATAGCCCGAGGAACGCGAGAAGCACGAGCGGACATTCCATCGCTCGGGACAAGTGTGTTTCGGCGTCTCGCCGCAGCGGGGCGCCCGTTACATGACTCTTGTCTGCCGCTCTACCTTTTCACTTTCGGCGGCCGCGTCACGTGACGATCAGCCAGGCTCTGTCAGCATAGAGGAGCCTATGTCCGTACACAAATGACGGACTTGCATACGCTGAAAAGCCGAGTGCGCTACCAACGCTCAACATCAGCAAATTGGCTGTTCACAAGATACATTTCAATGGTTCGAACGTTGTTCTAACTTCGGAGCCAGCCGGAAATCAGAGCCATTTGTTTGACTATATTCCTCGTGACCCGCCCCGGCCGTGTCGATAGTGGGGGACGCCGGGCAAACAAAGTCTAGCTCGCCTCGATCGGCGGCGAACAGACCGTGGCCCGAGCCCACCCCGGACTCCCGACCTGCATGCGCAGCTGGGAGCATGCAACTCGTTTGTTCCGGAAATATTGTGCGCCATCTACGAGGAAAAGGCTAGAAATAAATCGCGGTTGAATCCGTCTTAAGAACTTTAAAAGCGATTCACACACTTGCGTTGAGTCCGACCTAGTGCGAGGGTTGCTGTGGCAGCAGCTGCGTCGGCTCCAACAAAACGGGGTAAAACCGGTTTCGTTGGAACCGACACAACTGTTGCCATAGCAACCCTCCCACTCAGTAGGGCTCAGCGCAAGTGTGTGAATCGCCTTTCAAGCGCCGTTCACACACTAGCAAATGAGTTGGTCCGAGAGAGACACGACCGGTTTTTAAGCTTCTTATGACCGGATGCGCTGTGGCGGAGCAAGTCGTAAGCCGTCTAAAGAGGCTTAAAAACCGCCCTTGTCTCACTCGGTCGCTGACTGGTTTGCAAGTGCGTGAACGGCGCTTAAAGAACGATGCACAGTCTTGCAACCGAGTAAGACTGAGAGAGACAAGACCGATTTTTAAGCCTCTTCCGACGGCTTAGGACTCGCTTCGCAGCAGCGCATCTAGTTCTACACCGTCGCAAGAGGCTTACAAACCCGTCTTTTCTCGCTCGGTCTTACTCAGTTGCACGTGTGTGAACGGGCCTTTATGGTCAATGTTTCATCACCCTCGCTGGCCCTATCTGAAAGAGAGAACGAGAGAGAGACGGGGTCCATACACATGGAACTCTCCGGTTCGGCAAAGTGACCTTCGAGGGCAACCAGTTCCGAAACTGTCAGCGCGCCTTCCCCCTTTCTCCAGACTTCTTCCCTTCGCCTTCGCCCCTCTTCCCCCTCTTCCTAAATGTGCCAGTCTGTGTTTAGTATCCATTCAGTTTTGTTATTCCCACTAGATGAAAAAACTTACTGAGGCTTTTTTAGAGTGCAAGGGCTTTGTGGAAAACTAGACGCTCCAAATTTGTTAGATTGTTGGACGCCGTGACATCACCAACGCAAACCGAAATTCGTGGCCCACCAAAACTGTAGCACAGTATAACGAGTCGAATCAATAAATAGATAAATAAAATATTTTCTATTGGAGTATGCGCATGTACTACCGTGGACAAGATCGACTGAAACAGCCCTGTATGCATCCTTGGCTTACCTGCCAGTTTTTCAAGAAGCTCAGGTCGCAGCCTTTGAACTATTACGACTTGAGAGATAATGGAGTTTGTGAAACGTTTAGGCGTAGCACGACTTTCAATCGAGCGTTTCAGCTTACATTGTCCTGGGGTTTGCAGGTTATAGAAAGATCATTTGGGCCCATAGTCAATTCGGCCAGTTTGGGCCCATTTCAGTAAAACATTAGAAGAGCACCCTGCACGATTGCCGACAACCTACAGGAACTTCACTAAAATTGAATCGATCGAGTCTGTCGCTATAAAGGGCGAATTTCGATCGGAAAAAATGAGATAATCTACTCATTTTGAAAAAAAAAAAAACTGTCATCGCTCTTTTTTTTTTTACATTAGTTCTAGATCGGTTTATGCCCCAAGTATTAAAGTTTCTGGTTAAAGCCTTTTCCCGCCTCTTTATTTTTTTGTTTCGGAATAAGGAGGCTATTTTTAGATGGCGGCTTGGTGCCGGCTGACGTCGCACTGGTGATTGGTGGGCTTTAGGGAGGAGATCGCCTTAATCTAGTGTCTCGCTTTTATCGGGAAGCTGGATGAAACTGGGAAAAGAAAAAAAAGTGGACACACCCTGATTAACCTGAATCCTTCGTGACGTCATTGGTGCACCTTCTTTTATATTTTTACTTGAAAAATGTTTAAGGCGAAGCTGGAAACAATTTGAATCTTTTTTTTTAATTTGGGAGTTTTACGCTTGCGAGAAGGATCAATAAAAAAGTAGGGTTCCTTTTTTTGTGGCTGTTGATATGAGAAATCAGATTCCCATATTTTTAGACTACTGGAGGTGTGTGCAAACCCACAGGAAGGTAGACGTATTCCCGAAAGTTTCCAGTAACTTCGTTTCACCTTCCGTCCAGACGCAGCGGATGCTACGAGGGAACGGGACCAATCAAGCAGCGTCAAAAGTGCAAATCACTAGGCTTGTTCTGTTTATGATTGGTTCAGCGATGAAAAGCACACACAGAACGATTACGAACACCATGATGGTGCCCTTTTGACGCTGTGTGATTCGTCATATAATCTCGTAGCATCGGCTGCGTCTGGACGGAAGGTGAAACGAAGTATAGTCGATCGGGTCACGTGGTGTATGGCACGCGCTTCCATAACGAGCTGCCAGAAGGTGTCCAAAGTGTTAATCGTCTGCCAACGCCTCCTCCTTTCCTCCTGCTTTTCTTCTCGCGACGTAAAAGTGCAGCGCATGCGCACTTGCGACCAATCTCCGCAGGAGACGTCCGCCATTAAATTGCAGATGCTCCCTCTCTTTGATCTAGGCTCTCTACAGGAGGCGCTTCTTCAGCTATCATCATCATCGTTTGTGACGTAGCAGTTTATGGTGCCTGGAACGCGTCTCCGACTGGTGTGTTTAGCTTACCATCCTTCCGATACATCGAAAGGGATCCCGAAGGAGCAACAAATGACGTCACAAAAAGAGTGTCACGCTGTCGGATGCCGCGATCCTAGGGGTTGGTCCTAGAACTGCCGGCGAAAAGCACGGGCGAACGACAGTGTTGCTGACGGAAGTTGCTATTTGCGCAGCATCAGCCAGAGGGTCACGTAATACTCCAGTGACGTCGTTTCTCTGCGCCACGCATTTCTGCTGGTGACTTCTTTTTTTCTTCGTGTTTTTGTTGGCTATAACGGGGGCGCGTGTTAACCCCACCCCCCACTGCGTTAACTTCGCTTCGCGGCGGGAATCTACGGTGGTTCGTAACAAAAATGTGAACCCACTTGGCCCACCCGTAAACGGCGCTTCGAGTCAGCCGAGCCTTTACCCGCCCGCGGAGCGATCAGCCTGATGGGGTCCACTCAGTTCATCCTAAGACACTTCATCCCAGGACACTTCATCCCAGACACTTTATACCAAAGGTGTTTCATCCCAAGACGTTTCATCCCAAGATGTTTCATCCCAAGATGTTTCATCCCACGAACATTACATGCCAGGATATTTCATACTTTGGAGTGGCTCTGCCACACTTCATCCCCGGATGCGTCATCCCAGGAATAATCATCCCGGTCACTTCATACCAAAGTCATTTCATCCCAAGATGGTTCTTCCCAAGACGTTCCATGCCAATGACATGAAATACCAAGGCGTTTCATACCAGAATAATTTGGGGCACCCACGAGTTGCTGAGCTCGAGCAAGAAGAAATCTTAGACTATTCTTGGCGCACCATCGAAGTCATGTTCATGTAAGATAGGTCGCATTTCGCCGGCTGCAGCACTTAAATGAACATCATTTTGGGGTGTGCATAGCAGTGCCCACAGACAACTCGATACTAGACTTCAGCGAAAGTCGGCCCATTCCACATAGAGCCTTTCTTTTCTTTTTGTATTCTTTTCTCTCATTCATTCACTTACTGCGATCCCTATTTGCAGTGCTGCTGTAATGGTCAGATTTATTTCTTATGAAAGCTGCAAACCGCAACAAACCGCAATACTGGGGATCGATGTCACTTGAAAAACGACCGAAAGGTATCGTTCCAAGACAACCTTCACCAGAATTATGAAAATTTAAAACGTTTATTTTACAATAACCCACCCATAAGGGCAAAACCTTAACAAGAGGCCAAAATTCGGGCTAATACGCTCTTCTGAGCACACAATTCTGGCTAATACACTCCAGAATCGCCAAGTACGTAGCACGAGCACGCATTGAGAAAGCTGTCTGCGTCTCTGTTGTTATAGTCATCCAGAATCCGGCATAGACGCTTGTTGGACTGCTCGTACTCCTTCGTGTATAGCGGTGGGTCATGACCCACGTCCAGCTGAATGGCCATCGCGTTCACACGAACTTGTTTGGAGAGAAGCGCATCCAACAACTTGAATACTGTAGGATGGGATGCACCGATAGAATTTTGAAAGACCCGGTGCCAGCTTTCAACGCTATTGTTGGTTCTGGGAAGGCTGAACTCTGTCACGCGCTTGCAATTCCACATGGATATTGGGAACCTTGGGTCCTTGTGGGGTCGACCGACCCAGGTATTCTCAAAGTAGTCTAGGAACTCTTGGTGCTGTTCCGTGCGTCCAAACAGGTCCAGCAGCTGTCTTGCGAGCATGCGATATCTGTCGCAGTCGTCGGAAACATCGCAGAAGCACAGTGCGATAAATTTCTTCAGGATGAGATGGTAGCTGGAATCATCAATGAATCGCGTGTGCATGCCGAGCTCTTGAATTCGGCGCCAGATGCTTTGCGCGAAATGAAATAAGCATCCGTGCACCTCGACGTCAGGAATGCATTGCCGAAAAGCATTCTCTTCAGCCTTTTCGAAGTCCATCACTACTGTGTGCACCTGTCGTGGGCTTGAAGTGGCATTGTCAATAGCCTCAAGTAGCATGCTCGTTGCTCTCTTGTACGTCGCTTCGCGCTTGTTTGGCAAGAGGCAGTAAACAAGTGGAAGCACCCTGCCTTTGTAGAGGCCATGTACAACTGAAAGCTGGTAAAACATCTCTGGTGCTACTTTAAATGTGCCGTCACACAACCAGGTTTCGCAGGTGTTTAAGCGGCACAGGTCCGTGCTACAGGCGCAAATTATTATTCTTCCTAGTCAATACAGCCCGTGTCCCCTGCGAGAAATACTTCAGGTGACGCTGTTCTTGTCATGCGCAGGTGTTCAGGTACAATAATGTCTTCGATTCGGTGGGGAACTTGAGCTGCACCATGGGCTTCGCGTTGAACTCTGTTCACCTTCCTGTCCAGTGATGACAGCTTGGGGAGCTTCGCGATAGTGGCCGGTCTTGCCCCTTGTAGCAGGCGGCCACGACGTTCTGAGGGGTGTCGTGGGAACGCTTGGCTGCAGTTTTGATCTTATCTTGTAAACTCGCCGCAGCGACATTTTCTGGACTCGGTAGATGGCAAGTGTGTCCTTGTGTCACAGTGGTCGTCTCACCTGCAGTAACAGCTCGTCCCCGGCAACCCTCCTGGAATTTCTCGCATCTCCATGCCGTCTTCTCGTCGTTGGTCCTGTGCTTTGTGTACAGGTAACCTTCGAAGCAGAGCTTCGGCGATCCTCGACGAGAAGCTACAAAGGTGGCCATGTTCTATAAACAAACTCGATGGCAATCAATGAGTCGGGCCGGCTGGACTGTTCGACTGATGGGAGCTCGATGCCAAGTGCAGGACGGTCTTACGTGGCACGGGTGACAATAGAAGAAAGACAGAAGTGCATATGTCGGCTCCGCGCGTGAAAACCCGATTTTATAACTTCTTCTTCTATGCAGAAGACTTTGCGGTATAAAATATCCAGGTATGAATATGTCCTTGGTATGAAGTGTCTTGGGATGAGACGTCTCGGGATAGAACGTTTCTGGTATGGAAGTGTCCGGGATAAACAGTCCTGGAATGAAATGACCTGGGATGAAGTGAGTGGCCCTTTAAAGGGTGATGCAACAATTTTTGTACTTTGCGCAAATACCGCTTAGAACGGATCCCTGACGTTAATGACCTATGAAACACGCGTTCGTTTTTCACCCCACGCAATAGAAGTCCAAGAAAAAAAATTAAAGAAAAACGAGCAGCGTTCACTCCCTCAACTCGCAACCAGAACAAGCGGCCACGTGATCTGGAGCCGATTATATGCCGCCAATGTTAATCATAGCCACGCGCTGGGGTTGGCAAAGCACAGGACACGCGCTGAGCTCCAGACATTGTTATGGCTCGGCTATTGTCGTCGTTGCAGCGATTGGACACGGGCCACTACCCGAATGCTTCTCGAGCAAGTAATTATCACGAGCCCAAATCGACCGACCACGCCATGCTCGGGTCCAATCTATGAACCACATTCAAATATCGTCATATGGGTGTACTGCGGTCCCCACGTTACGTCATCAAATTTTGCAAAGGAGAGATTGAATGAAAATGATCGCTTTTGTCCTTGAAATTACACCGCAACAAAGGAGTTTCTTGGCCAGTGGCGTTGCGTGCGAGTATCCTTGAGTCCCACTAGTGCCAGTAAGCTCGTGTAAAGTGAAAAACATTCCAATTCAATATCGTTGCACCGCTCCTTTAACGGGCTGAACCGTATGGACTATTCTGGCATCAAATGTCGTGGTATGGATTGTCCATGGGATGAACTGTCTTGGGGTGAAACATCCGGGAATGAAATGACTTTGGTATGATGTGTCTGGGATGAACTGTCCTGGGATGAAGTGACTTGGGGATGAAGTGGGTAGAGCCCAGCCTGATGATCGGCGAACCTAAATAACGCCAACCGACAAAAGGCGACGAAAGGCAAGGTCGCGGTGGCCCCCACCGGCCGAGACGCGTGGCGTAGAGAGTGGCGTCACTGGAGTGTCACGTGAGCCCCCGGTTGATGCTGTGCAGAGAGCAAATGGCGTCGCTGTCGTCGTGGCGTCCCAACTCTTGGCTGTCGAAACTTCCGGTGACCGCTCCACTGGAGAGCGACGTGGGGCAGAACGGGCGTCTGCCACACACAGCTGTTGGGACGCGGCGAGGACCGCGAGTGACGACAGCATGACACCTCTATGCCGTGATCAGGCAGAAATCGAGGGACCTCTTTTTTGGACGCGGTAAACAGACCAGTCGGAGAGGCGTTCCAGGCACCATAGATGCCGGTTGCAAGAGAGATCAAACCGCGCAGCAAATTTCTCGGTTCGTAAGCTCGCTTCATAACGCGAGAAACCTGGTTACGCGTGTGTGTGTGTGTGTGTGTGTGTGCGTGCGTGTGTCGTGTCGTGTGTGTGCGTGTGCGTGCGTGCGCGTGCGCGCGCGCGTGCGCATGTCGCGTGTGCGCGTGTGTGCGTGTGTGTGCGCGCGTGCGTTTAGTGTGTGTGTTTGT
>JAZHYW010065349.1:0-10000 GCA_037355805.1 Ixodes ricinus
GGGGCTCGACACCGCAGCAGAAGCCTTGACTCGTTTTTCGCTTGTACATTCAGGTGCTGTTCTCTTCGGCTACCGTCCCGCTGAAGCTCTCCGTGTCTTTCCCGACTGGACGTCCGTGGTCCCAGTGATGACACTGAACAATCCCTGGAGCATGACTCGACAACAGTGCCGTTTTCTGCTCACCCCGCCGTGCCTGGACACTTCCATCCACCCCGCCTGGCAACCAGGAACTTCGTCGGAGGACTGTCTACAAAAGCAGCTTCTACTCGCCGGCCAGTTGGGGCTCGACACCGCAGCGGAAGCCATGACTCGTTTTCGCTTGTACATTCAGGTGCTGCTCTTTTCGGCTACCGTCCCGCTGAAGCTCTCCGTGGCTTTCCCGACTGACGTCCGTGGTCCCAGTGATGACGCTGAACAATCCCTGGAGCATGACTCGACAACAGTGCCGTTTTTGCTCACCCCGCCGTGCCTGGACACTTCCATCCACCCCGCCTGGCAACCAGGAACTTCGTCGGAGGACTGTCTACAAAAGCAGCTTCTACCCGCCGGCCAGTTGGGGCTCGACACCGCAGCGGAAGCCATGACTCGTTTTCGCTTGTACATTCAGGTTGGTTACCTTCCGAATACCAAACGCTCTGGTAGCAAAGATCAGTGCTTGTTTTTAGTGTCGAGCCCCTACGACATTCTGCGCACATGTTTGAAGTGTCTTCTTTGTTACTTCTTCCAGTACGCGTATGTTTTTTCGATCTGCCAACGCCTTTTAATTTTGTCGGGTGACGTTGAATCAAATCCGGGCCCACTGACGGTCAGTGAGCAGATAGCGAGTATACTGGCTGCAGTTCAGAGGATTGAGGCTGCGCAGACTGACATCTTGGCAAAGATTACATCTTTAGAAAGTGGATTAAAGACGACAGATACATCGGTCATACAGCTCGTCTCTCGGATAACTGCTGTCGAAGAAAGGTTGGACGCGACGAACGCTGTAACTACACCTGGTCCTCATATTTCTGTTGAGCTAGCAACTATTCAGAGGCAGTGTGAGGACAATGAAAATAGGCTTAGGAGATCAAACTTGTTGTTCTTTGGGTGCTCAGATAATTCAACCGAGACGTGGGGTCAATCTGAAGAAAAAGTCGTCGAGTTTTGCGCGCAGAAGATGGGGATTCAGTTAGACACGTCAAATCTTGAACGATCGCATCGCCTAGGCAGATATCAGCCAGGGAAAAACAGGCCTATCATCGTCAAGTTCGCCAGATACAAAGACAAAGAAAGCATTTTGGCCGCCGGATTTAAGCTTAAAGATACCCCTTTTTCTGTACGAGAGGATTTTTCTCAGTCTGTGCGACTTGCCCGTAGAAAACTTTTCGAGTACGGGAGAAGTCTGAATGTACCATTTAAAGTTCGTTTTGATAAGCTACATATTAATAACAAACGTTTTTTCTTTCACCCGGAGTCCCAGTCTGTTGTCGAACTATTATAACAAAGTGCGTGTCCGTATAACAAACAAAAGGCTCTATCTTCCCCCCGTCATGCCGCAGCACGCGATAAAAACCAAGAATTATCTGTCCTTTTCACAAACATCCGCAGCATCATGTCAAACCGAGATAAGCTTCATAGCGTACTGGAGGACAGTTCATCAGATATAGTTATCCTAACAGAAACGTGGTTGAAACCCGATATCGAAGATAAAGAACTTTTTCCGACTCATCTTAACTATAACATATTCCGGCTTGATCGGCTCGGCAGACGGGGAGGCGGTGTGCTCATTGCCATAAAAAGACAAATTTCTTCTTCCGACATCTGTTTAATGAATCATGGCTTAGAACTGTTATGCATATGCGTTTGTACATCATTTAGTAAAGTCATTCTTGGTGTCTGTTATAAACCACCCGATTGTGTTTCATCATTTCATACCGAACTATACTCAGTCCTACTTGATGTAAAAAATCGTTTTCCAAAGGCCGATATCATATTATTTGGTGACTTCAATTTTCCCCTTATTAACTGGTCGAACCTATCATCGGGAAGCTCTGCAGCTAACCTGTTTCTGGATATGTGTCTCAATTTAAACTTTACACAGGTAGTTGACCAACCTACTCGTTCAGATAACATTCTAGACTTGATACTAACAACATCACCTGATCTAGTCAAATCTATCCATTACTGTGACGGACTCAGCGATCACAAGCTTCTGCACATTGACCTGTCACTACCCGTCCTCGTGAAACATCCCATTTGCAAAATCATTCACGATTATAACAAGGCCGACTATGAATCAATAAACCGTGAGCTGACCACTTTTTTCGACCACTTCAATGCGAATTTTTATCGTAGGTCAGTAGAAGAAAATTGGATGTTATTTAAAACTAAAATAAATAATCTAGTTAATATTTTTGTTCCCACTGTTCGTATACGCACTGACTCAGCTAAACCATGGTTTACCAAAACACTGCTCTCCTTAAGTAACAAGAAAAAAGACTCTTTGCAAAAGCTAAACGTTTTGGTACGACACAGGCATGGGATGCTTATAATTCCGCCCTACATACATATACCCGTAACCTTAGATTGTCAAAGAGAAAGTTTTTTTATAATGACTTACCTTCCATACTCCGTAGTAATCCTAGAAAGTTTTGGAAGTTGGTGTCGCCAAATAATGACATCTCTACCATCCATCTTACTCACGCTAACGGTGACCCCATTCCGGAGAGTGACTGCCCTAGGGTTTTTAACGAATACTTTTCATCAGTGTTTACTAACGAGTGCTTGGACTCTGTCCCCACTCTCCCTGAAGAGCTTTACGAGCGCATGCATCCTATTAATGTTAACTCCGCCGGTATTAAAAAATTGATTGATAAACTAAAACTTACTTCGTCCGCTGGAACCGATAACATCAACTCTAAAATTTAAAAAAACACCAGTGTTATTTCTAGTGAGTATTTGCAACTCATCTTTAATCAGTCCTTATCTCAAAGCTGCCTTCCATCTGACTGGAAGGTGGGAAGGGTTATCCCAGTCTTTAAGCAGGGCAGCCGCTCTTCCGCATCTAATTATCGCCCTATTTCTTTGACTTCCATTTCATGCAAACTACTTGAGCATATCCTCTACTCCAATATCATGAGGCACCTATCATCACATTCTTTCTTCTTTAAACAGCAGCACGGTTTTCTAAAGGGACTTTCCTGCGAAACACAGCTCTGCGACTTCATCCATGATTTGCACACTAACCTCGAATGTCATGTCCAGACTGACGCAGTTTTTCTTGATTTTTCAAAAGCGTTCGACCGTGTCCCCCATCAACGCCTTCTTTCTAAGCTATCATCTCTTTGCCTCGACCAATTAACGTTTGCATGGATTCGTGACTTTCTTTTTTCCCGTGTACAGCTCACGTCCATTAATGATCATGAATCTTCCTTAATAAATGTATCTTCTGGTGTTCCCCAGGGGTCCGTCCTTGGGCCCTTACTCTTTTTAATATTTATTAATGACATTCCCATTGGGATTTCTTCAAAAATGCGCCTTTTTGCCGACGACTGCGTCATCTATAACAAAGTAACCTGTGTGCAAAATAATAACCAGCTTCAGGAGGATCTAGATAAAATTAACAATTGGTGCAAAGAGTGGATGATGTCATTAAACAAGTCTAAATGCAAACTAATTCACTTCACCAGGAAAAAAACCACCCTGTCATTCAATTACTTCTTAGAGTCCGATCTGATTGAGACCGCTACTGTGTATAAATACCTTGGTGTAAGACTAACATCTGACCTTTCCTGGAATAACCACATAGAAGCCATTACTGCCGATTCATCTAGAACTCTTGGACTAATCAGACGTAACTTAAAAAGCGCTCCACCGTTTGTCCGTAAGCTGGCCTTTGACACGTACGTCAGACCAAAATTAGAATATGCCTCAACCATCTGGAATCCCCATCAACTGTACCTCATCAATACCCTTGAGGCAGTTCAGAACAGAGCTGCTCGCTTCATTTCATCCACTTATGACTTTTCTTTCAGTGTCTCAGCGCTAAAAACTCAACTAACCATGTCCTCTTTGCAGCTTCGCAGGAAAGTCTCTCAGCTGTGTCTTATTCATAAAATCTACTACCACATTCCCGACCTCAAAACCACTTTGTTATTACCTCCCGACCGAACATCTTCTCGCCTCAACAACGTCTGCACCATCAAACGCATTTCTGGCTCTACTAACGCTTTCAATCGGTCATTTATTCCTCAAGCCATCAGCGACTGGAATAGTCTCCCATCCTCCATCGTCACCATCTTGGACCCTGCTGATTTCTCATCTGCAGTAAAACTACACCTTTCTTGTCATTAGCTTCAATTTTGTATAATTTCTTCGAGTTCCCCGATTGTATTATGCTTGTGTTTTGGCTTTTATATTGTTTATATTCTGATTACGCCTCCCCTTATGTAATGCCCTTAACGGGCCCTTAAGGTGAAATAAATGAATGAATGAATGCGACGACGAAAATAATTACGACGACGGACACTGCGAATTCCGGACACAACGAAGAAATATGCCAAAAAGATCGACTCGATGCGAACAAGCTTAACGGCTCACGATTCAATCATTAGATACCTTTAATAACTTCGACAGATGGCCCTGACAACGGCACCCAATTCTTAGACGCTGCCTTTGCATATCTATCGTATCGTTATCGGGTATCGTTTCTGCCTGTATCAGCGGATCGGAACGATCAATTAAAGTTTCTAATGACAACTCCCGACGCAAGGTCGACTCGTCCGATGTCAGCCGACACAACTGCCGACCTTCCGACCGACACGAAGACACAGAACCAGCGCCAATCGACCAAGAACCGTAAAAGTCGTAAACTCATAAAACACTCCTGACCAAAAGCGCTTGCAAGCAGTGCTGATTTTCAGCTTGACAGCTTTGGACATAAACAAGGTCGGCAAGTGCTTACCCAGAAGAGGCTGATTTTCAGCTTGGCCACCGGAGACACCCATAATCAAACTTATAGTTTTGACAGAAACTTTGACATGACGACGGGCCGCGCGGAAACAACCATCATGAGCGGGTGGTTGGCAGCGTTGTAGTATATGCCTCACACCTACATTGTTAGGTGCTTAGCAAACGATCACCGTTCTATTCTGTTTTTTGTTTCTTCAGACTTGAAAGGCTATTGTCTTAACTACCAACTTTCGTGCGATTTAGCTGATTTAATACATTAAAACAACAGGGAAATTGTGGCCGTCGTCGCTTTGTTTAAATACAATCCGAAAGCACCGCCGATGTCGTTTTCGCGCGAACAATACCGTCCAGTCGTTGCCAGCGACAGCGCGGCTACGATCATCAGAATTTTTTCGCTAAGTGCTGCGCCCGACGCGTCTCCCAAAACCGGCTTGCAGGTGGTCGGCTTAAAGAATTCTGAATTCGAAGGGAAAAGAGGCACCAAAGTCATTCACAGGAGTGACAAATACAGGGCGCAGTCTTTCGAACGCCCGGCCTCCAGCACGCGCTCATGTCTTCCCGCCGAGCTTTGGCTCAGGGCGTGGAGGTGCGAAAGATGACACAGTTTTGCCGAAGCGCAGGACGCTGGCGCTGGGTAAAGCGCAATGCAACTGCAAGAAGCTCCCGTTTCGTCGCTCTTGCATTATCAGTGACCAGAACGTTTCGCCATTACCAATGTCGCGCTATGATGATAAACCAGCCTCAGCTTATAATCAGCTAGCATTCGCGCTCCCATAATTACCTACGGCATGATGAGAGGTCGGCATGGCAAATACATGAATCAAATAAAATCCACAGCGTCAGCGCACCGAAGTAGCGAGTGTGCAAAGTGTGTGGGAGTGCCTCGTAGGCCGCACCATCTTCGACACGCGACACGTCACATACAGCCTTTTTGGAAAAAAAAAACGCGTCTCGAAAATTTATACGGATACGGAGGAACATTTTTAGCGTAGAGAACAAGCTAGTTAACGCAATAATAGTGACCACTACTTGATTAGTCCATGACACTTACATCATTCATGTGTCTCAATCTCGCCACATCTGAAACTCGAAAAACTCATTACGACAAATCTTTTGTCTTTTTTTTTTAACCATACACTCTTCAGCACCGCCTTAAAGCTACTTGGTCGTGGCTACTATGTTTAATCTAGAATAAACCGCTGCACATGCTGCAGCATCTCTTGGGCCTATCAGGCGCCAGAAAGGCTGCGATGCTGCGCGGGAGGCGCGATATGAGCACTGGAACGTCTCCTGCAGCAGGCGTGCATGGCAGTGGAGTGTGCTCAACGACAATGCAGCCTCTGGCAACACTCGGTAAGCCAACGGTGGTCGAAATTTCAACGCTCAACCTTTTAGCAGAGCGAGCGCGGTCGGCCAGATCGAGGCGCAGCGGGTTTTCGTGTCCCGGATTGCTGCCGTCGTGTGCTCTGTCTTGCACCAATCACTCGGGACGTGCTCTCCGGAGACTGCATGCGGGTCATATACAAGAGAGCAGTATCGCAACATACTCATCGTTGCAACGGCTGAAGAGGGTACTTACCTCGACAATCAGCATAAGGACGGCCGTTAAGTCCGTCGACGCGCTCGGCTAAATGTGTTAAGTCCGTTTACGCACACGTCGAAAACGACGAAGTATACAATAAAAGCACTTTAACACCCGATACAGAAGTCTAATTACCTTTTCGCAGAGCTGCGCGTCGCCTTAGGAATGCCCTATTATTACACCATCCTAAGAATTCGCAAAAAAGCAAGTCGCCGCAGTTGATATTTTTTTCTTCTTTTCTAATAGTTTTGAGATGTTAACGTTTTAGGTCTTTCGAACCCAAAGCCCTAACATTTGTTCTCAGCATGGTATTAGAATCGCTTTTTTAACTATCAGTTTTGGGAATACTTTGCATCTTTGTGGCATTTGATTACTTGGTTTAAGAAATGATACAAGTTTTTGTTACTTGTGTACAACCCTGGTAAGATAAAACCCTGTTATTAGCGTGCTGCAAAATCAACTGCACAACTTATTTCTGCGTAATATTTGTTTTTCCTTTGTCAGTTCAGTTTATTTATGGACATCGTCCGGAAGATGAAGGCGCTGTTTTTTCTTCATTTCAATTCAGAATGTGGGTTAGACGGCGTAAAACATGGGATCTTCATGATTCCCATTTTCCGTTAAACCTTGACCGGCTTTGGCGTTCCTTTGGACTCCAAAACTAGCCTACCTGCAGCAGTCCTGTTCAGTCGGTAATGGCAGCAGAGCAGATGCTATGTGTATTTTAGGCTTATCGCGTCTCCAGTTACGTTCATTTGACTATTGCCTACAAGCGGGCAGAGTCTGGCACATGCCTGAACGACAGTGCTTGGCAGACCACTCACCTAGCTGCCCACTGTACTCATCATCTTTGGGACCGACTTACAAAAGCGCCCACTGAAAAATCATCTCGCTGTGTTCATTGTTAGTATGCAATTGAAGATACGTCTTTGTGGACGCACCGCCCAGCAGACCTTGAAGGAGAGCCTGCTTTTCGGGCTGGGGAGGAGGAAGCTAGTGAAACTCCTGGCAGCGAGGGAGATGTTTCCTACTTACCACCTCACAACTCCATCTGCTTCTTCCTCCCCAGCATTCCTTTTACCTCACCCTGAACTCTTAACTGCAGCCTGCGTGGCTTGGTATGGGAGTGGACCAGAGTTGCAGCGTATATTGGCTAATCAACTCCTCAGAAAATCGACAGAGATCCACAAGGCAAGGGCTGGCACAGCGTGCAACCCCGAGAATCAGAAGGTTACGCGCCAGCGGGGGATATTTCATGGGACGAAGACCGCGCGGAAACGCGCCAGTAAAGCTTCCTGAATTCCCCCAACCTCGCGGGGGCACGCACCGAATTCTCGCTTCAGAAATGGCATATACAAGTAGAAGATGCGCCGCCGACTGGGGATGAGCGCCGCAGAACACGTAAGCTCGACACCCTTCTACATGGAACTGCGGTCAGAATTTAACGGGAGCAGCGTCTTACGGCCGCATTCTAGGGTCAGCGCCTCAGGCCCGTTCCTAGTGGTGCAGACGACAACCAGCAATAAACGGTGAGCAAAACGGCAAATGCAACCGGCCGTGGCAAGTATACCGTCGCAAGCAGTGGGCATTGAGTCGTCCACCCGACCGATTAGGGAAATGAGAGAATCTTTCAAAGTGGAGGAGGTGTCGGGAGATCATCATCATCATCGCCACCGCCGCCAGGTGACCCTGGACTCTGCCCGCCGCTTCCAGCGCGCTGGTCCTCTCTCCATCTGATCGCGACCCAATACTACACAACTCACACCTCGTGTTGCGATGCTAGACTGAACTTACGCAGTGCAATCAACCTTATCTCGACCACGGCACAAGCGATTTCTTCAAAGAAATCACAGAAGTTCTGTGGAGCGGTTTGGTTTGACAAATTGCAACTTGTTCCGCATCGTGCTGAATCCTCACATAGGCATTCCATCTCGTTATTTTTGTTTTTGTATTTGTCGTTGTTCCTGCAGTGCCCGTATCGACATATATCTTGGAATAAATCGTTAAAGTCCTCTAAGTTGATTGTAGGTGCACTCGAACCTACTTGATGGCAACGAGTGACCGCTGTTAACGGGTGCTTTTCCAGATTATCTATTACATTCGGCTTTGTCTATTCTCCCGGAAGCCACGACAATAATTTTCCCGAATTCCACCAGCAGTTGCCTTCCATTCGTTGTCTAAAATTATGCGACACCTGCCGGTAGAATACTCACTTCCTTGTTCTCCCGGCACATCGTGGAAACACGTTTCATACAACAACTTTCCGTGGATACTCGCCTATGAACACGTTTCGTCCACACTTTCATACCACCAACAGTCGTTTCGCGAATTGCGCAATAGACGGACATTTCTTTCGTGGGTATATCACTGGCTGGCAGAGCAATCCAGACAGTTTAGTGGCGACGTTCTGCGACGGCTCATTACAGAAATATTGACACACGCGAGCCACCCTATTATGAAATTCGCGGTGACAATCTGGGGTGACTTGTTACAAAAAGAGCTAGCTCATGAGCTATTCGCAAAAAAATTTGCCGATGAAATGCCATTCGACGAACCGATTGCCCCCGCCAGTGAGAGGCGTCTGCCGGTAGGATTTCGGGGAAATCAATTTGCAGCCTCAGGGAGAATAGACAATATAACCTAGAAATACCTCGGTTCTTGTTTGCGCTTTGAATTATGCTCAGTTGTATAAAAGCCCAGTAGTACCTTCTTACATTTCGCAGATCATTTGCATAATTGTGCTTGTCTACAGAAGGTGTTCTGTGTAATAAACTTTAGGAGATTTGAAACAATGTGTTGTGTCTGTTCATCTGCCTGCTTAGTACAAGAAGTTGTGTGAGTGTATTCTCTTTACGGGTTTTCTTCATGTTGTAAATAGGTTGATTCAGTTTGGGCAGTCTTAAATATGTTTGAGATATCCATTCTTCCAAACCGTACCAATTTCTGCGTGCCAGATGCTCGCTTGAGAGCGACTTATTTCAACAAGCATTAGTCAGTGAAGTGAATGCCGCGGCTATGCTTCTGCTAGAGCAAGTAAGCCAGCCTTGCCTTTCATCTCTTGATCGCGTCTGTTCATTCGCTTGTTCGTAATATATTCAGTTGCATAGTTAAGCAAGAGCTAATAGAGGCCAGTCATCCCTAACTGCACGACGACTTGTTGGAGGTAGCGTAAAACGCATAGTCTAGTGGTGAGACAAGCTCTTCAGAGCTTCTCGATGCTACATGAACTAGTGAATCCTATGTAGAGCCCTGAACGTCGTCAACTTATGTGGAAAAAACTGAAGTTGTCGCTACAGCTTGATTACAAGAAAATGCTCGAGAAAGAGAGGGATGGGTGTGGGTGGGTGCGCGCACATCCTTTTCAATTTACATTCTGGATGCGGATACTTTTGCATAGATAAATGAGATTTTTGGCAAGGGATTTTTAAGTGGCGCTAATCAATTGAGCATTTGCATTTCTTCTTGTTT
>JAZHYW010065350.1:0-18969 GCA_037355805.1 Ixodes ricinus
TGTTGGAACTAGCGTTACAAGTAACGACGTTACTGGTAACACGTTAGTTTTTTGACTAACGTACTACGTACTCGTTAGAATCCCAGATGACGAACGAGTAAAGTAATGTCGTTATTATTTTACAGAATCTCCTATAAAATTACGTTACCCGTTACTCTTTACTTTTCATTCATGATTGTTTGAAAACAAAATAATTTATTCTGTACACTACGTAAAGGCGGCAGAGAAATCTCTATGGAGCTGTGTATAAGCGTAGTCATTTGAAACCCTTGAAGGCACTTTAACGTTCCAACGACGAGCCTGCAAACGCGAGATTATCGCTGCGCTGAACCCCGCGTCCTTGGTGCAGCCTTCGTATAGGTGCTGCTAAGATCACCGTCGCCCCTACCCTGAGAAGACATCTTGCTAGAAAGAGACATCCGTTCAGAAGGCAACAGTCTGCCGTCGCTCGAAAGATTTTGCCTCAGCGTTCTAGCTACTTCTAGCTGGTCACATCACTTCTTCAAGACAAAGAAATTCTCGTTTCGTCAACAACAGGAATGGATAACCTAAGTTTGGAAGCGTCGGTATTCTAATGCTTTGAACCAAAACAATCGGGTGTCAGTGGTGGCCGGGTACTGACGTGTCGTTAAATGGGAAATGCGACGTTGGTTTGTGAAGGATTAACATAACGTTTATTTTACCGGATTAACTCCTGATTACATGAAGAGGTATATTTTGCAGTCCGTCACGTGGAGTGCATCCGGTCGTTCTTTTCAGAGCGGTTTCTCCTTCCCAGGCAGGTGCTATGGGCAAGGTTCAGTTCTACAAATCGCGCTCGCGAAGCGTCACGTGTTCGAGGATGTACATTACACGTCCTGCCGAGGCCAGACAAACCAGCTGGGCCAGCTGACAGGTGGCAATGGTTATCGCAGCATTGAACGGCGACCGTCACCAGATATAAACAGCTGTCATATTACTGACAGTGAAACACAAAGTAACGACAAACCAACGTAAAAGTAACGTCCGTTAGTCATGGCAAATAACGACACCGGTATTCCGTTACATTCGCAAAATGGTAACGGAGTCTCCGTAACGCGTTAGCGTTTTCCAAGCCAACTGAGTAACGTCTAAGTTTCCTTACTTATTTTCGGTAACGGGCACAACACTGGCACATACTGGATTAGCTAAGTCTACTTTCTGTGCTTCAAAGGTACTTCCAACGAAGTGCATTACATGAGGAGGAATCAAGCTTAACAAAAACCAAAACAAAGGCTTGTTATAATTATAAACAATATGCATAGTAGCCTCAATAAATATAAAAATCACAAATTATCACAGTCAAAACAGTAAGTGTTACCGATTATACAAGTTGCGACTAAAAAACAATAAACATAGGTCAACTGAATCAGGGTTAGTTCGGAGGACAACTATTTTAAGGACGTAATCCTATAGTGTTTTACAGCTAAAAGAACTATGCAAGAATTTGAGAAACTCGTATTTCACGTCCTCCGTCAACAATGATCAACTTGCGCAAGTTACACAATGCTACTGACGACATCTTCATGCGTGACCGAAACCCGAAGGCCTTCACTAGTTTTCAAAAGTCGTTTGCTTATTCTGCAAAGTCTTCCAGCAGAAACAGGCGGTGCACGACTAGGTCTTGGCAAAGGCCACGAAGTTACCACCTTCACCGTCACATTGCCGTGTCACGCTTATTTCTTAACGCCTAGACGAGACACCTGCTTTTATTGTTGTGACTTTTAGCTGAAGATTGCATTTGAAGTTAAACAGCCTTTTGCAGACTCGCATGCTTCATGCTATCTCGTTTATTCTAGATTTTTCTTTTTTATCAAAACAAAATGAAATTGCTCATTCATTTATATACACGAACTCGGCTCTGTTATGTTACGGTGCGTGTGGTGGCGCGTCGGGCGCACTTCCGGTCTGAAGCTATGTGGAAGTCTCCAGAAATGACCATGCGGGACGTGCATTCCTGTGTTCTTATTAGTGATGGACCGAATTTGCCGAACTTTTAGATTCGGCAAAGTTCGGCAGCATGCCGAACTTTCGAAGGAAAGTTTGGCAAAGATTCGGCAAAAATTCGGCAAACGTCTGCGCACGCGCGAGAACTCGACGGGGCCGAGGATTGCAATGGACACCGTGCGAACGTGTGGTTACCAGCGTATACAGTGTAGTACAACAGGCGGTTACGGCGAGGCACGGAGTAGGCGACATGGTAGCTGTGTGTTGGTCAGCCTTTGTAAGTGTGGTTCTCTTCAATATTCTTTGCCTCAAGAACAAAGGATCGACCAGAAATGGACGCAAAAATGACGCAGTCCAATGCGCAAATGACAAATGATGTGGTACATTCGGGAGTAGTTTTCATTTCATCTTTCCAGTGATGCAACGAGGTAGTTGAAACATTGACTAACAAGTACTTTAAAGCACTCCTCGCCTTTCTAGCAATCCTGTTTTTGGCTCACGAGTAGTTTATGACGAAAAAAATAATATTGTTTTTCAGATAGCGTTACTTTGCGGTTTTCATCTATCCGCTCAAAAACTAAACACAAAACTATCATGCTCAACGTTGCACATCCGACATTCCTAACTCTTCCCATCTTCCTAAACGTTCGAGTGTGTCCTAACATCGAAAACCGGCATTTTCAAAGTTGAAAACGAGATGTTGCGAATATGGGACGCAAAGCTGGCGTCAAGTGACTCAAGTCGAAGAACATGCGTATTTACAATAATATTGTTATCTCTTCTTGGTGAATGCTCAACAGCCGTTGCATCCATTTTCGCGCACAATACGGTGACTCGCAGAGGAAATATAGAACACAGTGCTACTGCCTTTTTTTTCAACAACACACACTTGCAGGATTGCGCTGATGAGGTCTCAAAACCGAAACTCGAGCATCGTGACTGCGGCAGGACTGCGCTGACTGTGACCGCTACTACCCAACCCCGTTGTCACACCACTTCTGCACAAAGTCACTTTAAAATTACCAGTAAACATACATAAATGGCACTGATACAATAATCTTGTAGAATATCACCCTATTTAGTTTTAACTGGGTCAATACGCACTTAAAAAAAATTTTTTCACACGATAAAACGAACTCTTAGGTCCGGTAACAATGTATTTTTGCCGAATCTTTGCCGAATCTTTAGAAAAGTACGGCAAAAATTCGGCTTTGCCGAATCCCTGGATTCAGCGCCGAATTTACGATTCGGAAAAACTTCTGCCCATCACTAGTTCCTATGGAACAAACCTTTGCGTCAAAACACTGCGGCTAGGGCTGTACCTAAAGAGTCGGGAAAGTTTTGAAGGTCAGTTTTCATGTGTTTTTTTCCTGCTCGGTTCGTCCGAGAACGTGGATAGGTGCCGTGAAAAAGGAAAACCAGACGCCATGGGACCACGATTGCCTGTGCAGGAAGCTCTTTGGGCTGAATTCACGGATACTTGTAGTAGTCAGATTTATTTGTTCTGTTCCAACATGAAGGCGGGAAAACCACCAAGTTGTACGGACCACCAGCGCGTACTACGTTCAGTGCGTCTTCAAGTTCAAACGGCCGCCTGATCGTTCGAACTGTCGTCTGCTCTTTCAAACGTTTCTGCTTGTTGTCGTCTGGTCGTTCAAACGACAGCTGGCTGGTAGACGGAACGTTGACTCGGTAATTCCGATCAGAAGTAAGTGCAGGCCTCAAAAGACTTTTAAGTTTGAAGGTTTGTTGGGGTAAGTAGGCTCTATGTAAACAGTAGATACAAGGATATGCTCATCATTGTTATCCGTGGCCATCACCAACTTGTTACGCCTGATTCACTTGGTCCGATTCTGCTAGCGATATTTAGTATCGCGCGTCGACCACCTCAGGTACGGTTCATGATATTGCAGCCCGAGCGATGTCGCGACTGAAAATTGCGAGCAGAATCTCATCATGCGAATCAGGCTTTAGCGCCCATTCTGCGGCGTCCACGCGGAATGAATCGCCGCATATCACGCTAAGTCCTGCGGTGTAACGAGCCTCATTAATTTCGGTGAGGCCGCTCGAGTATGTCAGACATTGCCAGGAAGATGTAGAATCAACAACTCCAACGCGAAAAAGAGCATCGGGACAAATATTGACGCCGACAACATCGCATTCCAATGGTTATGTTTATGGGCGACGGCGAGCTTCTTGCCTACACTCCATCGCGCATGCGTCGCACCGGTGGGTTCCGCTAGGGGCGCTCCGGCTTGTTTGTAAACATGAGTTGGTCTATAGGACTCCCTGACAGTTAAACACGTTTGACTAAATAAAAATCGTTATCGTAAAAAAAAAGAAAAAAAGAATGACATTGACTGGGGATTGCGCAAATGTCATTATTCAAGCATCCGCGGATAGTAGTACAAAGCATGTGGAAACATATGAATCGCCTGAAGAGCATGAACAAGTAGAAATTTAACAGCAACGACCTTGGATGACACCTATCCCATCGCAACTGTGACACATATGATAAACGAAAATTTGAAAGAAAACAATCAGAAGTGAGTAGCCCCCATAATATGCGTGTAGACGCTTCGTGTGATTCAAGTTGAACGTTGAAAGCAAAGACTACATGTCATTTCAGCGGACTTCCACGATGTTCTATAGACGATCACGGTTACTGTATCCAGCGACCCTATAGCCACGGCTATCTGCGGTACTCCTCCGTCAAAAAACAAAACAAAAAACAACTACCGCGACAAGAAGATAGAGCTGCGTTATAGTAACTGAAATCCCCACCCCCACCCATTTCGATCGAGATGAGAACCATATATCAGCGCGAGCGATCGTGATTGTCACTACTGCGTGAAGCACGTAAAGCCGTATACCCTCACTGCTCATATACATTACACAAAACACACGCGGCTTTAAAAATATCAGGCGCTAGAAGCCGTGCTGCACTGGCAGACTTTCTCATTTACGGCCAAAGTAGACTCCAGACGCCCACTGGAGACGAGTAACTACTTCCCGCCGTCTAAACACATACACAACACAATTTTGACTATCGACGGTTATATCCCTCCGCCGACGTACTTCCGCGACAAGAAAACACGGCGGCGCGTATACGGTGACTGTGAACAAAACGCAAGCCACGAAGATTCCGTGGACTCCTTCACGGTCTTGGTTCACACGCACTGGACGGATTATAGAGCCACATTGCGAGTGGACCGCGAAAAGCAATCGTGCCAACTAACCGCAAACAACAACAACAACAAAAGGCTCCACCGCCGACACGTTCGTGTGATTCGAAGCAGCGAGGGACGCGCTCGCTGCCGGCATCGCCCCTTCCTTCCCTCTTGCCATCGCGGAACGAAAACGGCCGTCCACAACAAAAGCTTAAAGAAGACGTAACGGTTCGGACAGCCGCCCCGAAACAAAGCACCGCGGAGGTCGCCCCCAAAAGAACAATGGGCGGTAGGAAGCAATGACGACGACGACAGCAGCTTCCAACCTGCGGAAGCTCCCCCATCACGACCGCGCGGCGTCCCGTGTCCCGCCGCTCCATCCTGGACGACGTGTGCTGTGGCCGCTGCTCGAGAACGGGGCCAACCGACGCCGTCCGGTCTTAGCGGGCAACTGGCACGACTGTGCCGCGTGTGTTCGGTTCCAGATTACCGAACCCGACTAGCGCGTTACGTATGTGGCTGCGAGTGGCTCGTATTGTTCGGAGACTGCTGAGCTCGAGCTGCGGTCACTGCCTTGCACAGGAGCGTTTTAAGTCCCAGTCAAGCTGATCGTACATCATACAATATACCGTCTGCAACAGTGCCTGAGGCGTGCTCCTTCCTTGAACAACTTCTATGGATAGACATAAGGCCACGAAAGCACTGATTGATCAATTATCTTCCTACCACTCATTTATTTAAAATACTCTAATCTTCGATGTAAATAGTGTGTACTTTTTTTTTTAATACTATTTCTTTTTTCTTTTTTTTAAGCTTTTCTTCCTTTTGTTTGTTCCAGTCCCCAACCTCACTCACTTCTTTCACTTTTTTCGCGAAGTGGCAAATCAGCTCTGAGAACAGGTTGGCCTCGTCTTGTCAGTAAATAAACAATCCTTCTCTAGGCCGCGTACGCCGCATGCGGATTGCGGGCCTAGCGAGCGCGTGCTCAATCCATGCTTTAAAGGGACACTCACGTGGTTTTGGGTTCGTGTTTTGATGATGACAGCTGAATTTAGACGCCCCAAGTATCCCTAAAAACCAAATAGTATAGTCATACGGTGATTATTTCTTTAATAAAATGTAATTGAAGGCCGCCAAACCTCGGATCCATCCGAAAACGAAACCACTCTCATTGGTCCTCGCACGCTTATCAAAAGTATCTCGGGCCAATGGCGTTGGACGACGTTCCGTCGCGCAGTGATCCCGAGGTAGCCGCATCGGCCGAACCTCTTTGTCATTCGAGCTTCGATCATGGCGGCGTTCTCTACGCTCGAGGACCTGATGCCGTTGGAGGTTGAAATTCTTCGGCGGACAGCCGACCTGGGGATGATTTCCTATGACGCCACTCCGACGTGCGATGTGGACGATAGCAGCGCTTCGGAGTCCTGTTCGCGTTCCGAGGACGATGAAACGCAGACCTTTTGGGGCGTTCTTCGATTTGCGGTTGGGGCAAGTCGTAACCAAACCAACGTTTGACATCGCAGCGTTACCTCTGTTACGTGATGTCAAACGATGTCGCCACGTTGACTTCCGCCTCGGGAGGACGGGGGGAAGGCTGGTTCAGACATGTGCAACGAGCGCGTACCTACGACTGCGTCCGTTGCAACCGGAGCGACCGGAACGACAGCTCTGCGCCGCGCGTACACACCTGAAATTACTACAAGCACAGCGGGTCGCCGTCAGCTGTTTCAGCGGCCCCTCTAAAAAGGGGACGCACTGCTACCCAATGCCGTAACAGAGTAGAGACAGACAGTTTTCTATAGCCTAAAGCTTTATTATTGATTTTTCTTGATAGGCTTGCAGGGTACAGTGGATGAAAAAAAGAAAATAAAAAGATGCCGTACGCCGTCTTGGACGATCACGACTCTATACACGACATTGCAATAGTACAAATATCGCCACACGCATTTTCTACGATTATAAAAGACAATGTAATCTTAGCAGCGATATAGCAACGTAGAAATATGATTTCGTGATCAGATAGACGTTGCGAGCGTTCAGGATTGCTAACACTAATAACTTTTCTCCGGTGATGAAAACGCGTGAAACTTCGCGTCCTTTATACGGTACGCGCCAGTAATACCTTGAACTTGAGCACACGCATGAAATGCGCCAAATAAGAAATCCGGGCGATGTTCGAGGACACAAATGCTTAGAAAGCACCACTGTAGTCGAAGTAAACAAACACGACGGCACGGGCGTTTCTGCTGTCTTGAGAGTGCCGCCACGGCATCGCCGCACGAGTAGGTGGGTCTTCCCTTCTAGTACGTGCTGGGTTATCATAACGACACACGACGAAAAGTCACAGTCAAGGATAGCGCTTTTACGCGGAACGATGAGCTTTCACCACGCCGTCCACGTCGATGATCAACACCGACGCCATGTGCGCGCAGATACGTGCGCTTCCGCGCATCCCGGGGGAACGGGAAATTCACCCCCGCGGAGGACGGCAAGGAGAAAACGTAGTCCCTTGTTTGTGAAACGATAATTGCAGTATCGCGTATTCTAAACTAGAACTATTTTACGTCTTGTGAAATTATCATGCACAACATATTTAAATAAACTGAAAATTGTTTCTTTAGCGAAACTTTACAAAGGCCGCCAAAATTTTCAAACATACGATAATTTCATTGGTCCTCGCAAGTACAGGAAAGAGTCCGCACGTATTTTATTCCTGCGTGATTAATAGGCGGTTCTGCCTTTTAAAACTGAAGATACTCATTCACTGACACTTCCTTAACGCCATCGCACCAAAAAGTAGCTTCCCCAAAAACCGCTTGAGTCTCCCTTTAATTAGTGACAGCACGAGCTCCCGCTAGCAACGAAAAGCTGTAGCGTACGGGTCTACTAGAAATCTCTAATATAGTTGGAAGTTTCTTTGTCAAGCGATATAAATCGAGATTTGGTAAACTCAGTCCCTCCATCGTAGGTCCATAACTTTCCAGGTTTATAAATTGTAAATGTTCAACGAAATTGTCACAAAGACATTGACTACCTAGTATAGTAGTTTGCCTACTTTCCTAACATACATTTTTGCAAGGACTTCAAAAGTTATTTCCCGGAAGCCATCATTATTTTCATTGAGTTTAGCTTCAGTGTATTGTTACTGCGTGCCTCGAAAAGCACTGGATTAATCAAAACGTCCTTTAATCACTCGCACGAGATCCAGTCGTTAAACATTGAGGGCAAAGCTCTCATATGGAAGACGTATGGAACATATGAAACATATATCAGACCTACGAGACATATCAAACATGAGACATATGAGACATTTCAGACACGTGAGCACCTATATATATTATAGAAGACACGTCGTTGTCTGCCACAATACACTACTTACAAAATATTCCAACGGTCGTCCGGGAGACACGAGTCTACACCACAAGTTAAAGAGAATAAAGAATATCGTGAGACTCAAGCAAAAATAGAGGAAAAATAAAAAATCGACCCGATAGAGCTCCATGACAAATCGCACCCTATCATCGCGGAGGAGGAAGCTGACAAAACCTCGAAAACCGCCTTCTTACCTCCGCCAGCGTGCACCGTCACCGACGACGCCGATTCCAGAGGAGCATATACAGTTTCCTGAATCGATCTTCCACGATTCCGTGCCGTTGCTATACTATCCCCGAAAGCGGCGTCTGACTTACGACCGTCAACTGTGAAGAGACGCTCTGCTTCGTCGTGATCGCGGACAACCCGTCCTTGATGACCGTGCTCCGCCGTCGCCGTCTTTCAAGTTAACCTCGAGCTAGTTGCTCGGAAACGGTTTCTTTTACTTCGAGCTGGTTCCGTATTCAGTCCACGCGTGCGGCGGTAAAGGAACGGTAGTCGGGCACCGGGTCAAGAGACTCGTACGCCGGGCACTGATACGGAGACCGTGTGAATGAGATAACAAAGCGCGTCTAGGCGCCGATAATTAAGGGCAATGAATCCACCATTGTCGCTAAGCCGCTGTTGAAGATGCATGGTAAACATCGTGTCCTTGGAGTGGTTTATAGGAGATCTGAACTACTTTCACATGTCGCAGTCAGTTCGCTGTTGTAGAATACGGTCTTCAGCTCGTTTATTTTGGGGTGGATGGGCAAGAGGGGATGCCAGGAAATATGTGGGTCTCCATTGATGGGACTAGTTTTTCCAGCTGACGTAAGAGAGCCTATAGTTCCTCTCTTAATCACCATGCGCGTGATAGTCGAACCTTGCGTCCAATTTATTCGGATTAATCTTGCAGGAGTGTGCGCTTTACTAAATTTTTGGCAGGCAAACGCCTCATAGATGTTTTTTGTTTTTGTTTTTGTTTTTACGAAAACACATTTATGAGACGTAAAAGCCCTAAGCCCCGTTAGAAGGAATGCACAATCGCACATTAACGTTTCATCCAACTTCCGTATACGTAAATTACTGTCGTAGGAAGGACGTCAGCCGCTCTCGTCGTAGTCTGAAGAAACGCTATAGTCACATTTCCCACAACTTTTTGGTCAAACTGGCCAGACATGCGCAGAACGGCATTACATAGCCATAAAGCTTTGCCTGGATTCCGTATCTATGTTGCCACCATTGAAGGGTTATCTCGAATAATTAATCTCCCTGACTTGGGGCGTGAACTATCGTCATCACCAGCCGACCATTATGTGCAAACGATGACGTGCTTGACCAAACCGTAGGGAAAGTCACCAATCATGACAATCAGAGAGCCTTGTGGGGGAGGGACTTGTAGTGCGTTTCTCACCTTTCAACAGGTACGTAAGGGATGAAAAGAAAGTTTCTCCTAAAAATAGCCTGTTCTAATTTCGAATGCTCCGCCAGAATTCAGCAAGATCACAGGGTCCCAACCTGTTGCCGGTTTAAACCGTTCACGAACCAGGCGCTGGATTCCTTTCACTTCCACGACATCGCCACCGCGATCTTATGCACCTTTTGTCCATGCCACCTTATCAAATTTGTCTAATAAATAGAAATAAAAAAAATGAAAGCCGTTTACAACTTCCTGTAACGCCGAATTAGAGTGCAGCTCTTGAGGAGGAGGAGGAGGGAAGGGTACTGAGGGGAGAGTGTACCCCTCCTCCCTCCCCCTTACCTCCTCATCCTGCCTGCTACTCCTCCCTCCGAGCGGCGTCGGCGTAACCGTGAGGTCACGTGACCCTCATGACCTCGACGGGGGTCACGTGTCCTCACGGGGGTCACGTGACCTCATCGGGGTTAGGAGATTTTTCGAA
This sequence comes from Ixodes ricinus, assembly GCA_037355805.1. NCBI lineage: Eukaryota > Metazoa > Arthropoda > Arachnida > Ixodida > Ixodidae > Ixodes > Ixodes ricinus. Next base: position 10,391 of record JAZHYW010065350.1, read on the forward strand.
TGTGATGCGGTAAATCACTCTCTTTGCGTGTGACCGTAGATTCGGTAGCTTAATCCTCTAACTGAATTAAAGCAGACCGTGGTTACTGGTTCAATCAGAAAGCGTTTCGAGAACGTACAACCAACTCGAAGTTAACATTATTATCGGCTCGCGTAGATATTATCAGGGCCCGGATGTATCCGGTCACGTCTTTTTTAACGTCTCACGTAAACTTTGTGCGGTTTTCAATGCGCGGGAACGATAGCACGTTCCATATAACAAAGAAGGCGCGAGAAGCGCCCGCCTCCCGTTCTTCATCGTTTATTCTGCGTCCTTGTCAATTTCACGTGGTCGACAAGATGTATGCATTCCCACTGAGCGTCCTCCTACGTCGCTTGCAGAGACAATGCGAACCTTGACAACCTTGTCCACATCTGCATAGGATTTTCCCCTCCCCCATGTCCCCGATTATGAACGTCCCAAATCAAAATAAAACTTGCCGTTCAATCGGCATAAAAATATGTAGGTTAACGTAGTGCCGAAGCAGGTATGGTTTTGTCTGTGTACACCATCTCCAAGCAAAATAAAACGCGCACACACGCACGCACAACACATCCTTCAAACTCGGCGAGCGGATGGTACGGCTGAGTTTTATAAATGCTAATTCCCGCGACCTCCGTGTATCAAAGCCAAATGTGCACCAAGAAGAAATTAACAAAATAAAAAGATAGATATAATAGAATGGCAAACAGAGAGAGAAAAAAAGACACATTTAAAATTCGCGATACTCTACGACAGTCTTTAGAATGGAAGATGCAAAAAAAATTTCAGAACTACATACTTTTTTTTTTAGATTAGTAAAATGTTTATGCAAATGCGGTCACGATTTTTTTAATGAAAGCAGGGCGGATAGAATCGGGTGCTCATAGTACAGTTCCGGATATTATGACGCGATATATGATCCCATAAAAAGTCATAACTAGGTAGAAGACTTTCAAAGTAATGAGAAATCGACACGTCTTTGGAGAAAAACGCTTGATTTGAAAAGCAAATTATTTCGCTTTCGAATCATCATTTTTTTTTTCGTGTGGGTTTCTGGTTAATATTGCTGTCATTTCCACTTGTGCGTGAAATATATTTTCTCTAAAACGATGTTCTAGAGCATGGGATTTATGTTTATTGTTTTATAGAGCTCAACTTAGAGGTGGTGAAATATTAAAAATAGTGCAAAAATCGCGGTCGTGCATGTTCTGCGTCCTATACCAGACGTTCGTCGTCTGCACACTGGTTTTCCCAGGTGACCATTGTTAATACTTTTTCGTTAAAATTTGAACTTATCGCTATTATCCTGCTCGTCGCCAGCCACTACTAGGCATTCTAAGCGTGTTTTGCGTTCGGAAAGTTCCACGGGTGTGAGCTCGCAAACCAGTGAACAGACGACAAAAACACACGGCCTCTGTTTTTGCAATACTTTTTAAATATTTCAACACCTCTAACTAGAGCTCTATATATAAAAAAAAATTAAAACATAAAATTTCTTGCGAAACGACGTTCGCGTGCCCAGTTCCAGGTATATGTACACGTTTGTACGTATGTTTGGAATTAGAATTTTTCAATGCCTGCCATATGCTCTGGTTCTTAGAGCTTCACCCGGTACATCGTGCTTAGCGTCACGAGTCACAACCCTTGAAAATTGTTATCATCAGATCTACCAGTCTTATTAGTCTTTTGCCATGCGTGAATATACTGAAGTTCCTATGCGCTTTGATTTATGCCTGGTGAGTTTCCCGGGTCACAAATAGTTTATGATGTCATATCACCAACATATTACATTTAAAAAAAAAAAGTATGTGTATTCATCCACCTTGTATTTCCGTTGCAATTTTGGCTCTAGCTTAATTGTTCTGTATCTAAATGCTTATTTGGGCCTATTAAGGTAGTATACATTTCCTCATTTATATTGCCTTACCTATTTTCCGACGCTCGAGACTACGACAGGTTCCGAATCTGGCCTCCTTAGCCAAAACGTTTGGAGACCCCTACTCTTGAGTAAGAAAGAAGAAAAAAAGTTTGTAGCGCGATGTTACATCGCTTTACGATTGTAAATCTAATTTATTTTCAATAATATTTCATATTGTATTTATGGCAGAAGAGAGCCAACACCGGGACAAGATACAGGCAACAGAAACTGCGCACATCTTTCAAGTTACCTCCTCCCTTGAATAGCTGTCAGAGGAGCTTCAAACACGCAATGAAGCCGCATTTCGGTTTGAGATGAAGGAAGCAGGTCGCTATTTTCCCTAAACGAAGTTCCGAAGAGATTCGATAAATTTGTGTCGCTAGAACGGCATCGCTAACCCAACGTTCGCTCAAATGAACACCGCCATTCGCTAAAGTGTCGTTCGATAAAACATCATGGGCGGGGCTTCGTTCGCTAAAACGTCGTTCGATCAAGTCACTGTCTCCCAGGTCGTACCCAACTCAACGTTAATCAAGGCACATGGTAGTGTGTTCATACTTCAAGATTTATAGTTTGTACCATTTTGACGAAGTGAATAGAAAAGTACCGGTAAAAAATAATTTCACTTAGTTACAAATCACTAGAAAATGTACCTAAGATACAGATACAGATACCGAGAAATGAAAGTACCTGGGTTTGTACCTCAGGTAAAACAAAAGTACCTAGATACCGATTTCCTAGTTACTTGTTCCTAGGTGCTTTACAAATTACAACCCTGTTGCGTACCCTCTACAGACGCCTGAACGCAAAAATTAAAAGCTTCAGTGAAAAAAAAAGTTTGAACGATGGGAACAAACGTTGAGCCACGTTAAACGCCCCTATCATGTCTATGAAATTTACCGCCGGTAATGCGCACATTGCTCAAAACAAACTTTTTCTTCTCTCTTCAAGCTCGACTCGAAAGTGGGCCAAACGCCGGAAAGCGGAAGATTGCACTCGCATTAGTAGACGATAGTAAGCGATAAAAGGGAAAATAAGCGTCTTTCAGGGAGGGAGGGGGGAGGGAGGGGGGGGGGACCATCGTTCTATTTTTTTTTTTAGACTTTTTTTTCTTGCATATGTATTTTTTTTTTTTTTTTAGAATTGCTTAGTTTTAGAGGTTTCCATAGATTATCAGAAGAAACGACGCACCGGTTCGCCGTTTCTTCCGAGCTACAAGTGTATACCTGTTCGATCTTCGCAGTCAGTGAAGTCTGTAACATCTTGACGGCGGAGATATTCGCCTGCGCGCTCTCGCGAATGCGTGCACCTGTGACCCCCATATGCCTGCGCTCGTTTATTTATGATTATGTTTTATCAGCCAAGTCTGAAATTGAGACGCGCATTTCAGACGACCGATACACTAAAAACCTCGAGATCCGCAATGCGTGACAATGTTAAATCATTGTCGCCCCCCCCCCTAACTACTTTTTTTTTCCTTTTTTTCAATATGAGGTTTTTTTGACGGCCTAAAACCCGCTAAACACACGCAAAAATTAACAAGAAGCTTTTGTTTTCTGTCTACTTCGTTCGAAGAGAACGGAGCCGATGGGTACGTCTGTCCACATAAACATGCGTCCTACAGATTCTTTTTTTTTTTTTTTGTCAGGCATGGTGCACGTCATTCTTAGCGAATGGAAACACGTCACTCAACCGTGTCCGGCTGCATTAAAAACTTTTTTTTCTTGCGTGTCTAAAGTTATGGGGACATTCGCGCCTGTCCACGGAAACGACTGAGAAGAACGTATAACGGGGGCCATTACAATTTCGCCGCATGCATGACGTGAACTCTACGATCGTTTTAGAGCCCCCGGATGTGGCCGAACGACGTCCTTTCCGTCCGCTAAAAATGACACGCACGCGGCTTAACCGACAACCCACAAGAGAACGAAATTGCGGACAAACTTCACTTGGGAAGGTATATCTCGGATCGCATGAGGCTTATTTTGTCCAGTCGGTTGGACAAATGTCGATGTTTCATAGATTAGTTCATATTCACTCTCGAACCATAAAAACGCTGCTTCACAAATCCGGATTCGTAACAGGGTTGGGCAGTATCGCGATACAAATGTATCGCGATGACTATTTCAGAAATACATTTCGTATTTGTATATCTGTATCGCCATACATTTTTTTCACCAGTATCTGTATTCCTGTATCGAAATACATTTGGAATGTTTCTTTGTATCGCGATACAATCAGGATTAAATGGTATTTCGTTACATTTCTTGAGAAATACTCCCCCCGCACGCCCCCCCCCCCTTCCAACAACAAAAAAAAACATACAAGTCCGAATGCTTTTTTTTTTTTTTTTTACTTCCCAGGGCACCAGGGTGAAGGAGAGGCTGGAACATTGTTACTATGCTGACCAAGGTTGCATCAGATTTTCCAAACTATTTTTCTATGCGTCCTCTTCACTCTTCTGAGAAGTGTTGCGTAGTCGGGCACTCGAACCAGGTTGCGTGCCAGGAGTGGAATCTTAGCATCTTCTGCCGCAGGTCCTTAGGTAGGAATTTCTTGAGTCATTGTTTGCTGGCATCCAATGTCCGCTTATAAACATCTTCCTTGCCTTAGCGTGCACAGTACAGCCAGCCGGTAAACCTGAGTCACACTCCGTTGCAGCACGAGGATGACTCACGCAGTGAAGTTCAACACATATTCGAATATGTCTGCGGCTGCGCCCGTAATATTGCACGGCTCAAGGGTTCGTTCATCCGCCGAGGTGAACGTGACCCGCTGCTCTGGTGATCCGATACCCAGGAAGGAGGCTAGACGTGGCCTCGCCTTGGCGACGCAAACTTCGTACACTTGCGACTCGTCTCGAGCACGCTGTTTCTCGGAGAGCTCTCACCTGTGCCGGCAATATCAGATTATCAGGTCGCAATCCACTAGGTTTCTGTTTGGATGATGCTAGGTGAAACTTGAGTAACGCAATCCATGCGTCGGTGGCGGAGGGTCGGAAGGAAGGACCTTCACAGGAGGGATGGCACCGTATCGTTTTCTTTCAATCGTAACATAATATAAGGCATGTGTTCCAGGATGCTTCAGGTGGTCCACTATTCTCGAAAATTAAAAATGACCCTGCGTGCACGATCTTCAACGAGGTAACCTACAACAAAAGTACGTATTGTCCTTACATACAGTAGCTTGGAAAAGTTTAATGTTCAAGGCCACACCTACAGATAAAAAACACCCGTACATTCCAATGTGACGTCATGCGATCAATGTTGACAGGTGCGTCCTTATTGGACAGTGGTGTGGTGACGTCTTGATGGGATTTAGGGTGAAATAATTTATTTAGAAGTCGGAGTCTTTTCGCATCCCTCGTCAGACAGGATGTCAGGGAAGCGGTCAGTCCTCGATGGAACGGTTTTTTGATCCCATTGAAGACTCCTCGTCGTCCGAAACCACTACCTTCAAGGCAAAGTGCAAAGCCTACGGGAAAGTAATTTCGGGATCAAAAACTTCCACTTCAAACTTCAAGCTTCATCTCATTTGGCGTCTCAAACAAATTTGAAAAATGTATTGCAGTATCAGTATTTCTGTATTTGTATTTCTGCCCTCCCTAAAATGTATTCCTGTATTTGTATTTCCAAAAACCTTTTGCCAATATTTAAAATGTATTTCCGATACGTATCGCGATTTAATTTTACAAATATATTTCAGTATCAGTATTTTAACTACTATTTTGATGTATCCCAGTATTTGTAGTTCCAAATACATTTTGGAGCGTTTCTGCCCAACCCTGATTCGTAACCTCTATCACTAATAATATTCACAGTCAGTTTAAGAAAGGCGGGGCGTGGCGCGAGTCCCGCGCATCTCATTACCGCTCCGTAGTCAATCAGATTGCGGCGGAATCCAGTGACATGCATGCCACTGGATTCCGCGCCGAAAGACCGATCGGTCAAAACGCGGATGTGAAATTGAAACGTCTAAAAATAATAGACAAAGGAAGCCTAGATTTCGCACCTACCAGGAAAGAAGTTTGCCGAGAATAGGCAGTTTATGAAATATTTACGACGAAAACGTCTGGTTCTCGAGACGTCTAGAGATGCCTGTTGCGGACGACGAACGCGCGACGAACGAACGCACACGAAATGACAGTTTGAATCGTTTGCACAATGATACCATTTTAATTTTGTATTTATCTGGAACATGGCAGGCCTAAGAAAACTATTCAGGTTTATAAAAAGAAAACGAATTGCGTTTGCGTGCGATACGGTTACTGTCTGTCGAAAATCATCACACGTACGGAGATCTGCTAGAAATGCAGCGAGAAAAGCGCCTGTTTAAAACATGATATCAAAGCAGCGTCGGGCCCTCTTTCTGATTTTGCAGTTGACGTGCATTATAATGAAAAAGCAATTATTTTGACTCTAACATGAGCGGTTCGAGACTCCAAACTTTGTTTCTCAAGCTTGCAATATGGGTGTGTGCTTTGTACCTGCCTGGTAATCATCAAACTGAAAAAAAAAAAGAAGTCCTGCTGATTCTTCAGTTTTAAGTAAGACCCCAAGCGCGCATGGCTGAGAAGAAACGCTTCTCCGCTCTCTCTAGAGTATTACCGTTTACTCTTACACCGAGTGTAAAAGGAAAGGAGGCCAGAATGACCTCGTCTAGTCAGTCTCGCCCAACGTTACTAGAACTCTCAGTTGGGAAACTCACCGTTGAAAGCTGGGCCGCTGGCGTCCACCGAGACCGAGCTACATACGACAACAGCGCCACTCTGTGTCATTTGTCTTAACTGTGGTCGCCTCGAGCTTTTAGAAAGCACGTTTTTGCGTAAAAACTAACGGAAAAAATTCTTTTTGTAGTAACTTTTATTGGAGTTTAGTACAAAATGGAGGGCGCGTGTTGTTTTTCTAAAATCGTTAGTTCGCAAGGTTTTGCAGTATAATTAATATTGTTTTTATGCAACCGTGCCTCAGCGGTGATTTCAGGTAGCGCGTCCCGAGCTAGGCGCATATTAACCTCGGTAGTAGTCCGCGGCGCGTCCGCTTGGGAGTCGGGGGCGGTACCTCGAAGCCCCTTCCACAGTATCTGTTCTGGCCCCAAAATGGCCGATTACAACGAAAGTGGAAGTCGCGTGCAGTTCCTCGACTGTCCGCTGCGGGAGAAATGGCGGCGTTGTGATCGCCATTAGCTCGGTTCTCGTGGACGGATCGGTGCCACTTTTTCAGAGCAGTCTCTATGGCAGTTTCCCAACTGAGTGGTTCTAGTAACGTTGGTCTCGCCCTAGCTCACTAACTAACATTCTAGGCCGAATGCTCGAGATGCCGAGTGCAGGAGCTGAGCGCTGCCTTGTCGACTCACAGCGAGCTGTTACGCCGACGCATCGTCGCTTGCTGCAGCCGCCGTCACGGAGACGACAGAAAAAAAAAAGTTCTCATGATTAGATATTGAGAAAACGCAATGCCTACAAAAATGACTTACTTTTTTTTTTATCAGCCAATTTTTAACTTCACGTCGAACCCCCACGCATTTTTCCCTAACAACGGCCCTAGCAACGGTTTGTTTGGAGCGGAGCGCCATGCTGTGACGTCATCACTTACGGGGTCAATGACGAACGCAGGGGTTCCAATCACGCGCTTCTCACAGGAAGCGATGACCATTGGATGGATGGATGGATGGATGGATGGATGCCTAATGGGTGTACCCTTGATAACGGGCGGTAGCTCGCGCCACCTTGCCCAGAAACCAAAAGTATGGCTTCTAGGTTATAGGTGTTGCCTCTTTCTTGTATATTACTGTCCTCTCACATTGCTCATACAAAAACCGTCTGCATATATGTACAAATGAAACCAGCTTCGAAGATGCTTAGGTGTGTCCACAGATACTTCTGACTTCGTGCCGACAGCGAAAACCAGGCGTATTCTGCATGATGTACGAGGGGCGGCGACTTTACAGACTAGTTGCGCGCAATGATGCCACACTTCTTCGGCTTCCCCGTGTTCGTTACACTGGACATTGTGCTCGTTCCACTCGATTAGAACCACTGGCCGCGCATGCCGCTCTGTTGCCGACTCTCGATCCATCGGAATAACAATCGAGCACTCGATTACTGAGCGTATAGAATCTAAACCGGCGGAGTTACCGTGGCACGCTTATGATAAACACGACTCATCATTCACCCTGTATGCCGTGAGGTCAAAACAATGCGGGAAGAGAGGTTCTCGAAACCGGAATACGCCGGTTATCATTCAACGAGACACCGCCCATAAACAAGAAGAAAAACACAAAAAACTCGTCCTTTCGCCGTACTAGCTTGGCAAAAGCAGTGTCAACAAGATGTGATCTGTAACTGGTAGCGCGGAAAACCTGCGTACACATGTGGAGACTGGATGGCACGAATGGTAGCTGCAGAATTACTGGCTGCCATCTTCTGCGGTGGCAATATATAAATCGCGAATTTCTCGGAGTCCGTTAAAGCAGTAGACTGAGAGCGCGGAAAACGGAACGATTAAAAACGATTAAAAGAACCAGAGCCCCGAACATTCTTCAACCCGTTTTTACCGCTGCGACAAACTAAGCGCGTCTCTGTCCAATCAGGATACTACAAAAATCGTGAGGCGATACGACGACGACAGAAGAAGCCTCA